>JAVQJL010036884.1:0-19374 GCA_036024295.1 Nannoperca obscura
TTCGGTAGTTGTAATGCTATGGTGAAGGAAGTTGAATAAAAGTTAACCGAGTGAGACAGATGAAGTTGCCCCGTGTTTTCATGCTACCCTCGTCCTGCGATTAGTTTCCCTTTTTGGAAAAGTAGTTAACGCTAACTATTATCAGCGTTACAGTATTGTTTATTACATGAAATGCAATTTTTTTAATTTCAATTAGATCAAATACAGTACACACGGCTCAGAACAGCAACTTGATTCCTTTAAGAAACTACTTCTCTCATTTGACTGTTTTTGTAAATATTCCAATTTTAATACAAGGTTCATTAACACAATGTCAGGGGCCTTGTGGCAGCAGGAAGAGGACCCAAAAAGCAGGATGGTATTTCCAGCAACAAAGGATTTATTTCAAAGATGTGAATCAAAAAACCAAAACAGAAGATGATCCAGACCAAAAGGGGAGCTAGCAGCAGGCAGCAGGCAGCAAACTTACGGGCAAGAGTGCAGCACAAACCGAGACAAAACCGCATGCCAATCCTGAACATGAAAAAACACAATGAACCGACAGTGAGACAAAGGAAACCAAAAACAGGTGATGCAAAACACAGGTGAGACTAATCAGACACAGGGGAAACAAAACAGGAAGCCCACAGAAAACACAGGAACCAGGAATTTCAAAATAAACCAGGAAACATAAAACACAGTCCATGGGTCATGACACACAAGAGGGAGAACAATAAGAGGAGAAGAAGAAAAAAGTAGCAGGACGACGACATCATGACACGTATTATCTCCCCCCCTCACCTCCACCGGCTGCTTCCCCTTTGCCTCCAGATTTGAGTGTTATGGTTCCACGTGGCTGCAAAGACGGCGGCATTTGGCTTTTAAACGTCCCATCAGTTCATGTGTGGGGTTCAATCTATGAACACAACTTATTATTTTGGCATGTATTTCATGCTGAAAGCCGTACATTTCTATGTTCTGTGTCCCTGGGACACCGTCCCACATTAACACTCAGTGAAAACCAAACTTTGGACTTAATTTGGATGGAGACTGGGGAAGGGTCCAGGTCTGGAGGTGGTCTCTGGTGAGGGAATAGATCCAGGATAGGAGGGTAATTTGCATGTTATTTTCCCAAATACAATTTGTTGGTCTCATCTGCTCATGTTTGTGGAAATAACGGGACAACACAGATGACAACGGTGGCTGGAGGCTGCCAGCTAATCAGGACATGTGCCTTTCTAGACCTCCCTGAACAGCAGAGTCCTGCTAACACTTTGTTTAAATCTCCATCTTCAGTCTGAGAGCGACCCGTTTTTAAGTGTGAGTATTGTGTGTGTATCACAGCCTGATACATGTTCTTCCTCTGCGTCATAGAGCTCCAACTATTAAAAACACATCAATGAGCCACTGTTGCACTGGGTGACATAACACACACACACACACTGTAGTTATGTTGAGTCAGTCACACACACACGTCCTGCTGCGCAAAACACTCAATAAAGCACCAAATGTGTATTAATCCGCTGCAGAAAATAGTCCCCAAACAAATGCACAATATTCTTTAAGTAACGTGCTAAAAGCTACAGTAACCCTCTGTTTAAGGAAAACCATGAAAGTGCAGTGGTGTTTTTATATTTATGGTATTTTTATTTTAAATCTGTAAATGATCAAATTAACATTTTCTGATACAAACTGTGCAACACAGCTCAGTTTACACTGAAATATGATTTGATCAGTTTATCCTGAATTTAACTGAACTTAACTTCTTTGTGGTCAGCTGCTCGCTGCCTCACAGCACTGCAGACGGGTCACACTGAGACTCTAGATGAAAGTAAATGGAAATAAATGACAGCGACTCTTTCAGGCTGATCATATTATGGATCCACAGCCAAACTGATCTCCAAGCTACGGATACGTCTGAGGAGCCTGTGTGTGTGTGTGTGTGTGCGTGTGTTTGTGTGAGAGAGATGCTGGCATTTCTCAGGCGTCTGGTTGGCAGAACCAGTTCCCAACTAGTGACAGGTGTGTCTGATTAGTGCTTACACACACACACACACACACACACACTAATTATAGCCCCGGTTCTCTGTCTGCTCGGTTTAATCTGTTCGTTGGAAGGTTGCCATGGCAGCCAGACGCTTCCAAGGGTGTGTGTGTGTGTGTGTGTGTGCGGTGACCATCGATGTGTGCAGGTGTGTATATATATGTGTGTATTTCTGCTGTGTGTGTGTGCTTCTGTCTGCTGTCTTCAGGATGACTTTTGTCACCAGTTTTGACTTTTTTTACAATGATTTTGTCTGTTTTTTTGTTTATTTATTGTTTTTCTTATGATTTATTTAAAATAAGTAAAAAAATAAAAATGGCCAGTGGATGTGCAGATCAATTAACAAAAGAAACCCAGAACAACTGAATTATTACAATCCCATAAAGTCCAAATCAAACAAAAAGTGCCCAAAATAATCTTTCACTGTCATTTTCAAGGAGATTATATGAACATTTTTAATTATATAAAATTAGATTTTTTTTTTTCATCCTGTGTGGAAGCAAATAAATAAATTCCAAAAAGAAATGCCATCTTGGTGTTTACTGACTGAATGAATAAATAAAAGAATGAATAAAAGAGAGATGAAAGGAGGCAAAAGTGAGGTGGAATATGAGAGCTGATTAACGAAGAAAAGACGGCGTGGGGCAGGAGAAAGAAGACATTTAAAAAGTGAAGAAAGAGATGGGGAAGGAAATAAGAAGGAAGAGATTAGAAACAACACATGAGTCAAGTTTTCATCATCAAAGGGGGGGGGGGGGGAGGTTTATGAGTGAGGAAGCTCCTGATAACACAAACACATAAGCCAATTTGCCACAGTGACAGTGAAGAGGGAATTAAGTAAAAGCTTCACTTAATTGTGACGGGTGGAGACGTACTGGGAGGAGAGAAGAAGGGAAGCTGAAGCAAAGAAATGAAAAGAGTTCAAGAGGAGAACAAAGGAGAGGAGACGCTGCAGTACAAGCAGCCAAGAAAAGCTAGTATTGAGTCATTGTGTCACATCGTGTGCTCTGACTCAGCCTGAACACCAGAACACTCTCCACATCTCTGGCTTCATGAACTATAAGCATCATTTGTGACATCACAAACAGCGTGGAAGCCAGTCCGAGTGTGATGTGGACGTTTGAGTGCTCATACACTGAGAATAGACTTCACAGGGACGTAGCATGTAGGACATCTTGTGAAATTAAAAACATTTACATATTTATGCATTCTGGGAATTAAATGAGCACTCTAGAAGGAGTAGAAGCCTTTTTAAGGATTTTACTGAAACCAGGACCTGTGCCCTAACGTCAACCCTCAATCAAAGTACAGCTGAGGTACGAAGATCAATTCTGCTATAGCGACTCCTCGGAAATCACCCATATCTCTACACAGTGTTGTCAATGGCGACTAACCTAACCAACATAACCACACACACAACTCAAGACATGAACCGTCACCGTCATCCCGACCAGCGACTCGGTGTGAGGTACATAAACACGGCATCACGTTCAGAGATAATCAGTCCAGATATGTCTCCCCGAATGGCGTCTGGACAGTGGTGGAGGTGGAAGGACCAGCTGCTGGTTCTGATGAAGCTGGAGGGGAACGCGGTGCAGGTGGTGGTGGTGGTGGGTGGTGTAAATTGGACACTGACAGCAGACGGCAGCCGACAAAGGAACAGATTTTCAAGTCTTACAGCAGCGAGATGATCACAGAGGTTGAGGTAAAAGTTTGATTGCCTACCATCAGCTTCGGAGGTGGTAAAGGCAAATTCTAAATAATCAGTGAGTGTAAGTCTGAAAGATGTGGGGAAGCTTCAGTGAGTAGATATCTTTTAGCAAGTCAACGTTTCATGAACTAAGAGAAACAAACCTTTTGTGTCCGACGATGCAGTTGTTGGAGCCAGTTTGGAAGAAACGTGGTTTTCACTGGACAGAAACAACGTTGTAGCAGGAACACCATTTCAAGAATAAAAAAATGACTGACGTGTAGCTGATACTGATGTTGAATATCGAACCCTTTGTGTTATCAGAGGGCTGTAACTCTGCTGCAGACTGTTTGATTTTCATGCTGCTGTGGGGGCTTTGTCTGTCCCATATCTGTCACTTCTTAATTATGTTTGCTGTGTGTGTGTGTGAGAGAAAGAGAGAAAGAGAGAGAGACATAGTGTACACTGGCTGGCCTTATTGTAGCATACTCTACAGAGACCTTGGATGAAGTGTGTGTGCGAGGGTGTAAGCAGGCGTCTGTGTTAGCTGTTGATTGCAAAACAGAGTTCAGAACTTCCTTCTACACTCTGTGGAGGGATATGTGCACCAAACAGTTAGTGTACATGTTAAAGTTTGATTTAGGTTTAGAATTAGGAGCATTGTGTTGCTAAAGGAGTCAACAACTGAAACAACTGACTGGAGTCATTTGTAAAAGTAACCTGTAGTCTTAATAATTATAGAAAATCACTCTAAACAACAGTTTCCAGACACTGACTTTGACATAGAAAACTGTTGTTTAATGTCTTCTGTAGCACTTCTGTTTTAACTCTGTCTCTTGTAGTGGTGAAATACTAATACTTATACACACACACACACACACACTTGTCTTTTGTCACCCTATGAATTCCCTCTTAGCCTCTCACATCTCACCTTTGTCCTATTCTGAAAGAGTGAAAGGCGAATGTGATTTCCTCTCCTACAGCTCCTGGCATCAGAATCCATCCTGCAGCTTCTAAAGGGCAAATGGCCGCATCTTGACAGCATGTCAGGATACACCACAGTTATTGCCCAGTGTCGACCCAGGTCAACTCTTCAGAAAAGCAGTCATTTTGTACGTTTCCGCTCCATAGATTACATTACATTAGATCACATTACGGCAACTGAACCTTGAGTAGTTGACCACTTCTGTCTATATGATGCATTCAGGCGCTTTGGGGGTCAAATGACAACGCTGACTGTGTGTGTTGCACACGAAGCTGCATACTGTTGTCTTCAGTGTCACTAGCACAAGGTACTAGTTGGAAACTATGTCGAGTGACTTTTAATGATTTAATTTGTGACCAGTTTGGACCAAAGATTCGCGATGAGACGAAACCATTTTAACGTCGCAGGAAAAGCGACGTTAGTGTGTGATCTGCCTCGTCTCAGCTCAGTTTGTCAAGTCACCTGCAGCTGCAGGTTTCAGAACGTAAGCCACGTCACGTGTTTCAGCTTAATTGATGGTTCACAGACTGGTTGTTTAAAGTGAAAAGAGCTGGTGTACTGCTACAAAATGAATAGAAGATGTTAGACTGTAAGAGTAGCAGTAACCTGCTTTTAAAAAAAGACTTCGAGAGCATCAACTGAACGGATGTACAGCTGCACCACAACAAGCTGCGTCAGCCAGCCCTTTGTTTCCAGCCTTCTGCAGTGAACCTCCATGACTGCACAGGCTGTGATCGTTGGTACATACAGCCACAAAGCCTCTAAAGGCTGCTGTCATCTTGTTACATGCATCCAGCTCCATTGTTGATCCGGCCCACTGTGTCATGAAACCAATGTATTTTACATGAGCGTGAAAGTGGGCCGAGGCAAAGAGGCCGTTTAGTCTCCGGCCTCGGGGGAAATTCTGAAGCGTTGGCCTGTTCTACATTTATATTCTCCTCTGCAGTCCAGAGGGTGAGGAGACTGGACGCAGAGCACTTATACACACAGAGCACAAACAGTGTGTCTGTCTGTGCTCCTCCTTTGCTTATCCTCATAGTAAAAATGAAACGGGGCACTGACACATCTAGAACTGCTTTAATCTTCATTGAAACATTTAAAAATGACAGTATTATAAATGAAATGGATTGTTTATAGTTTTGCGTTTTATGCCTGATGGAAATCATTAAAAAAATGAATCACTAATAATTTGACCTCTTGCACTAAATGATCATACAACCTTCAGGATACATCTTTCAGGCCTGTATCTGTATTCCAGATTACATGATATCAGCCCAAACATAAAGTGGGTTACTCTTGGCTGAGGTGAATAAGTTGATGTATTGATAAAAGCCAAAGTGAACAGACTCAGTGAATAAATCATGAAACTGAGACGGAAGAAAATCCTCCAATCTGTGTGGACGAATGAGGAGACTGTGACATCCCTCGAATCAATACATGGAACTATTGTAAAAGAACAAAACAATGCAAATCAGAAAAGTGCATTTCCTTCATCACCAGCAGAGTCATCTTTAGTTCTTTTAAAGATACGCACACGTCAAAGCTTTCAGGTGCAAGAACGTCACATTTTCACTTTCACAGGTGCATTTGTTTAATATTTGACCTCTGGTTCTGAGTTTCCAGCATCATACACAAGCTCAAGAATTTTATGCTTTTCAGCCACAAATATATATTTACATAAACAGTGCAAACCTTCAACTCACGTGGAACTCCAGAGGAATCATTGCAGCGCGTTGCCAGATGTTTGTTTCTGTGTTTGTGCGGGACTGAAAGGCCCATTAGTCCGTGGCAGAGAGCTTTAAACTGTGTTGTTTGTTTACTCTTGTGTCTGATTCTCATAGACATCCATTATCTGTTTATCTGAGTGTGTATCTTTGAGACTGTCTGTGTGTACGAGAGTTTTGTGTGTGTGTGTGTGTGTGTGTGTGTGTGTCTGTAATGGAGGTTTTCCAGCAGCTTATCATTATAACAATGAGACTGCAGTTCGTCTGTATAACGACAGCTCTGCTTACAGTGTATGTGGGACTGAGTCTAAATAAACTACAGTGTGTGTTCATGGTAATAAAGGAACCCAGTGTGGCTTTTTTGTGTGTTTTTGGACAAACATGGAGTGCTATGTCACAGAGGAATAAAATATATCAGACTTTGGATACACGTCTGCTTTTGGTCCATTTGTTGATGCTATGAAAAATGAGTTTGCCAGCCAATCACAGGATGGAAGCTGGAGCATTAGCCGCCACCCTGCAGCCCTCTGGCTCGTCCCTGCGTCCTGCTGTTCGACAGGGTAAACAGCAATAATACAATAAGTCAAAAAGTGCCACTTTATCCCAAATATATCCACCACTGGCGATGATTTGGGTAAAACAACTGTAGCCTGTCACCGTTTACCTCTCAGCCCCTTCCTGCAGCCACACATGTTCATCCTCAGCCATCAGCATTATCCTCTCTGTCTCCAGCCCTTGCTCACTCCTCCAGGTCATGCACTTTCTGTTACGATGTGTGCAGGAGGAGCAGTCTACACACAGCATGCTGAACACGGCTTACTGGTAGGTACGGGGAGACCGGCAGGCAGGCTAACAGGTGACACAACTGTTTATTTAAAGAATAAACAGTGTTGGTTTAAGTCAGTAAAAGAAATTACTTGTTGCTTTTATCTTCAGCTGAGTTTCCCATCACCCCGTTAGACTTCAGCTCCTCTTGCAATGTTACTGGCAACGTTTAGATCCACATGAAAGCAGAAAACAAAGGGATGAAGCTGAGACTTAACTGAGACACCCAGCACCGTCTCACTGACGCACCATGTAATTACACAATGTTTTGTACAATCATTGAATTATTGAGTAAAGTGTTTCCCAGAGTCCCAGAGCACCATGTCACAATAATCTTAATTAACCTTGAGATTGGGGAGGTTGTGTTTAACAAGTAGCAGGCACAATTTAAATGGACAAAGTAATTAGATTTAATTACATCTCTCCTGCAGTGCTGTCACTGTTGAATCTTTTTTTACTTATTCTCTCGCTGTATTCATTTGTCCAACGTTCTTTCAAGCACGATTCTTTATTTATTTATTCATGTTGGGTGGAAACCTTTCTGATGTCCCCAAAAGAAGTGCCAGTTTCAGGGTTCATTTAATTTAAAAGAACAACTGGCCTAGAGAAAGAGCTCCTGCTTCAGCGTGCACACCGTGATGGTGTGACTTTATCTATAATGTTGGTTTTCCTTTTATCTGTGTGTGTAAAACCATTTACCTTTTTCCAGTCACAGACTGGTTACAGGTTTGAATCCTGCTAGAAGCATCAAATATGTACTTTATATTAAAAGACAACGCAACACAAGGAGACAAGCAAGAAACTTAACCTGTCTGTGTACTTCATTGTTTTTTTTTATCCCAAAGAAACTCAATAAATGTTTGAGAAAAAAGAGCAACAGCTCACAGACGTTCTTCAGGTAGAAATTATGGACAATAGTTATTTCAGTGTTGGTCATCTGATTTCATACAATTCTGCCGTGTGTTCAGTGGAAAATATTATATAAATATAAATTATTTTCACTTAAATGTATATATGTACAATTTGTATTTCATCTTTATTTAGCAAAACATATAAGGTTTAAAGAACAGGTGCATTAGGATGTGTTTTAACAGCCACATCCACCTGCTGAATACACACAAGCTTATTGTGGTTAGGCCCGGGGGGGTTGGCCTCCAGTGGTACGGGTCAACATCAGCATATCATTATGTACAGGGAGCCAGCTGACTGACATGCAGTCTTCTCTGGAGGCTCACTGAGCTTATTGGTGGGCTTTTCTTCTACGTGTATGGTTTAATTGGTCGTCTCTCTTTTCTTCTTACCTGTGCCATGTAAGTTCATTTCTTCTATAAATCAGCTGCTCTCTTAAAGATTAATGAAGCTGAATGTGATTTCAAAAGTAATTATAAAAGCATTGAAAACAGTCCATGTTTAACATATTATAACATTGGTCTGCTTTACTTAATAAGATATGTATTCATTTGTGTTTCCACTGATATACTCCATATCTAAATAAGAAGCACGATCATGACGGAGACTCAATGACTGTCAGGAACTGTTGGGCCTCAAGAAGACACACAGTGTGTTCTGCTGAGAAACGCTGAATATGAAACAAAACAGAAAACATTCACAAAGCAGATGTTTTAACCCTTGTGCTACCTTGCCGGGTCATATTGACCCAGTGGCCCATTGTCTTGACCCAGTGTCTTCTCCACAGGGTAGCACAAGGGGTAAATATTTTGAAACCTGCATAGCTTTATTCTTTGTTGCGTATCGTCTCAGCCTCAAGCAGAAATGGGGAGTGGGTTACAGAAAACAGGTAACCTCACTTCTTTCTAACTCTAAGAAGAAGAAGAGATATAGTCATTTTTATTCCACATATTCACGTATGTGCGCAGACCAAAATGCCGTTGGACGCCATTGGATAGACCTACAACCAATCAGAGTGTCAAATCGTGTGATGTAGCGCTGAGCGAATCCTGTCAGAAGTGTGGCAAACACATTTTTATTATCAATAAACAAAGAGTGCCGTCCAGTCCGTTATATACTGACACGGTAGCAGATACAGAACCTTTCACACCAGCGGCAGCCATTTTGGTTGTTTACGCTGTAGGCTACAGTCATCGTATCAAAGCGGCCCTTATTAGATAAATGGTTGGGATTGGCCCGACCCAGGCCAGGTTGGCTGGAGACTTGTCTGAATGGGAGGGGGGACCAGACGCATCTGCTGGGGCAAATAAAACCTGAGCTGGCAGAGTCACCTGGTTCCCAGGATAACACTCACCAACACCTGTAAACTGACTTTGATGTACAAAATCAGACTTCCCTTTTAAGTATACTCACCATTGTTATCCCAAGGAAGTAGAGGAGCTGTCTGCAAATGAAAGAGCTCCAAGAAGATCTCAGAAACAACATGTTTTGCTGTCTGCTCATGGAACTGAATTAGCAGCAGCTGAATCACAGTTTGAACATGTGTCGGATATTTTCTTGTTTGTACAAAACAGTACAGCACATTGATTTCCTGTTTACTAGCTGCTTTAACAATTACCATCGAGGACATGCTCACAGTATCTTTGTGTGCAGTCTGTAGAAAAAATACTTTATAAAAATAAGAATATCAGAGGCTCAACAGCTTCAAGCGTGCCACATAAAATCAGCATATTATTACGGCCGACATGACAGATCGCTGACAAAAGTGTCGGTCTGACAGGCTCTCTGGGGCCCTCAGTGCTTATCTTTAGCTGTCAGATGAGCCCTGATGGGCCCCTGGGGACCAGTGGCTGTAAACCAGCCACAGCTTGTTAGGACAAAGTTCAGAAGCCTCACACACCGAATGAAACCTGTAACAGCCTCTGATTCAGGCTCAGGAGTGGAAGCAGGCTTACTGGCTGAGCAGACAGCACGTTATTGGTCTAAAATGTCATGATAGTCTTTGTTTAATTATTGGAAAGTGTCTCCATTTCATTTTCCAGTTCATTGCCTTTGTTTATTGAGTTAATGTCTCGTTGCCGATGCTTTTAAATGAATAGTTTGGAGGTGCGGCTTCTTGAGCTTCTTAGAAGGGTACCTGTACCCTGATGACCAATCACACAGCTCCTGGATCCTCATTAGTCCTCAGGAGCTTTTGTTGCTCTTTCACTAAAGCCCTCTTTGCTGTTGTCATACTGTGTTTATGAGTTTTTGTCACTGCAGTAAAGTTTCTCCAGGTTACACTTAGCAGGAAGTTCTTGTGGCCTTCAGCTTATGTGAGAAAAAATAATTAACCTGCCAGTTCTTCTACAGTTTGTCACTGTCTTGGGATCAGTAGCTGTGCTTTATTTCTCAGAATCCAATTTGGTCTTCTTCTTTTTTTGAGTCCTAACTTTCCTGAAGGAAACACAAAGAATTCTAACTTTTCTCCATCCAAAACAACCTTTTTTTGTAGTTTCTATACTTTGATCATCACTACCTAAATGATCCCTATCTGATATATCTCTGTAATCCATTCATCCACTCCTCCATCAACAGTCCACTCAATCCTCAATCTCCTTTTTTATTAAATCCACCATCTGCCATCTACCCATTCATCCATCACTCTGGCAGTCTCTGGAGTAACAGTGTATTCATCCTCACCTTTCTAACCCTCTAATCATCCACACAGTCCAGGTCCAAAGCACCACAGCTGTTTGTTGGCAAGACAGACGCAGAATTAGACTGAATGGAAGAAGGTGCTTCCTGGTACATCATCAGGCTCTTTTAAGGTCTGTTTAAATCAAGAGGAGATACTTCTGTACAGGTCTGTTCATACGATTTACTGTAATACAGTTCACTTAATGAATACATTAATGTCCAACAAAAGATATTTGGTTTGCACATTCTTTACAGTAAAAACCCCATTATTAAAACCATACAATTATTAAAAGCCTGATGTGATTGTTAACAATCAATCAATCAGAGCTTAAGAATGGGTACATCATCTTCCCTCATAGCTTCCTAGCTACATCCATGAAACACAGTGACAGAAAATTGCATGGCGACAAGTGTGGATACGATTGACGAAGCAGTAAAGGTTGTTGTTTCTGAAATAACGACCCTTAAATTGACATATTTCTTCTATTATTGTTAAAGACATTAACGTTCACTGAGCACCAGCAAACACTTCCAGGACATTTAAGGAGACTCCTCCCCAAACAAAGATAGGATGAACACATAAACACATGCCAACAGCCACTAGGTGGGCCTTTAAACGTGGATTACATGATTACACAGATTTCCTGTGCAATAGAGGGATTATTATCAACATTTTAGTGCACTCACTTTTAGTTTGACCTCCAAATACAGTCGGTTTGTTTACAACGTGTCAGATCGTCTGACTGCTAGAACGGCTTTTTGGTGACGCCACCATATTCCCAGATGTCAGCAAATAACTTGAGTTATTATGACAAAGCTACGAAACCCTTTACTCTTAATGTTGTTGTTAATGAAGTGTTGGGAATCAGAAGGCTGGTTAACTCGTGAGTGAAGGAGTTTCAGGAGACATGGATGTTTTATGCAGAAGCGTTTACTGAAGCCCGACAGAGAAGAGAGATCAGCTGTACGAGTGAAAGCTGTATTGCAGTACAATTCTGAAGGTTACTTCCTGTATTTAACCCTGTGCTCGTCCAAATAAAGTTATTCCTCACACAGCTGGATATGTGGAGATTCTGTTGGGTTCTAAACCAGGAACTATGCTTACTTAAGTTAACGCCAGTCATGTATGTTACCTCAAGTCATATGTAGTGCATATCTCAGAGACAAAGAGGAGACCGTATGTGGAGTCTGGAACATAATGCTGACTATCTCCAATGACCAGTGATCCTTGGAAACAGAGAGCTCAACTTTTACTCTGAAGGAGACAGTATATGAGCTACTGCTTTGAGGTTTACAAAGGACCCGAATGTGACCTGGCACAAGTCAACACAAGTTTAAAGCCCTGCCAGTTGCCCCTATAGAGGCTGCCGTTGCTCCTGGGGTCACTGGATCAATAGGGCTCATCCCAGTGAGAATGTGAACGTCAATTTAAACATAATGTCGATGCAGCCATTAAATGGAGGAAATGGGATCTGCACACTGTGTCGAGAGCTCCCGATACATTTAATAAAGCAACATTTCGATCTCACAGAGACCCTCACCTGGCTTTATCAGGCAAACAGTAAATAACACCAACAAATGGAAAGAAACACCCACACACACACACAAATGTTATGATACCAAATGTATACCTTTTGCTTTCCAGCACCAAAGTGTTGGAAAGATGAACAAGGGCTAAAGTTGTTAGCTAATCTGGCAACCTGCACATTCCAATACAGACACAAGGTGATCAATCACTGCTGGTCCAAATTAAAGGTGCTCTGTGAAGCATTTTAAAATCAATAGTGAAGGGACTTTGACATGTTTCTCTTCTTCGGGGAGGAATGAGGAAAAGAAGTGTTTATGAGAAATATGTGGTATCTAGTTTGGAGCCATCAACACCTCTTTTATAGGAAAGAGGTGACCAGTCATCTCTGTCGAGATCTCATTTGCTGAACTTAATTACACCAAGTACCAAACACTAATTAGACTATTATATACTTGCAGTAAAAAATTATCCCCACTGCACCTTTTAAATGATTTTAAATCCCCCCATTTATCTTCTGTGACACCATCATGCTCTGCGAATCCTCTCCGTGCTTATCTTCACATTTCCACCTGAAGTAATTTGGTAAAAGATGAAATGACTTGTTTGAACATGAACATTTTTTTGGAAGTGCAGAAGTTGACTCTCTGATAGCTCCATTCTCTCCTGGAGGATTAGCTCTGCCACCGGGACTGCACTGCTAATTTGACAGATAAAAAGGTGGAGATGTTAACATGCAAATGTAACACAAAGGCAGTCCCACTGGTCTACACTAACACAGGTATGGTGTGTGTGTGTGTGTGTGTGTGTGTGTGTGTGTGTGTGTGTAGGACTAGCATGTGAGTGACAGGCAGTGGTGCACCTGAACTAACTGCTACAAGATCTGGCTTGTTAGCTGAACCTAATAGCTCTCCGTGCTAACAAGCTGCAGATGATTAAACCATGAAATAAAAGTAGTTTTTTTGTGAATTTTTTGTTGCAAGAACAAAATGCAATAAACAGTAAAACACCTGAACACCTGCTTGTTAAACTGTAATGTCTCTTTTTATATTTCTACACGTGTTAAATGTGCACATGACGTGTGGGTGTGGAAGCTTTGGAGTTGTTCAAAGGCCCCTTTGATGAAGCTGAGCAATGATGTGGATGAGATACCTTAAACAATAGTTATATAAATGCATTGGAGGAAATCGGATCCGCACACTGTGTCGATCAGTAATCAGTAAAATCAGTAATAAGGAACCTGGACTCACAAGTATGAATCTGACTGTAAATTAGTGACATTGTCCCTCAGGAAGATGCACAGTATCACCAGTCGTTGCACAGCAGAGGATGTACTTTCAACCTGCCAAAGTCAGTGATGGTTCACTTCTAGGCCGCCATCATTGAGGACGTCCTCACCTCCTCCATCGCCATCTGGTGCGCTGCGGCGGCTGCCAAGGCCGAGGGCAGACTGCAGCGTATCACTCGCTCTGCTGAGAAGGTGATTGGCTGCAATCTGCCTTCCTTCCAGGACCTTCACCCCCCGCAGGACACTGAGACGAGGCTCGGGACTCCAACTGACATGATCTCTCACCCCCCCCCCCCGTGTCCCCATGGACACTACGTGTTACATTAACCACGTCTAACTTTTAACTCTTTATACTGTAAACATTTGCACATTCAAGTCAAGCCCAGTCAGTTTTATTTATAGCCCAATATCACAATGTTTGGCTTTACAATATGTTGAGCATACAACACCCCCAGTCCTTAGATCCTGGAAAAACTCCCGAAAAACCCTTTCAACAGGAAACAAATGGAAGAAACCTCAGGAAGAGACCGAGGAGGGATCCCCTCTCTCATAGGAAATAGATGTGTGTGTGTGTGTGTGCAGAATGGATTCACAAGCTGTGCGTGCGTGCGTGTGTGTGTGTGTGTGTGCACGCGCGAGGGAGGGAGTGTGTTTTCAGTATTTAATATTTAATATGTCCTCCGGGTCATGTTGCCCCTGATGTTTCACGTTGAGATCCCAGTCCATCACTATAATGTCTCTAACACACACACACACACACACACACACACACACACACACACACACACACACACACCTAATATTTCCCTCATGGTTACAATGTAAAGACATTAAAAACAGCACCTGGTCTTGTTATAAATGTTGTTATTGTTCACATAGACACTCATTTTTAATATTCCCTCTTTGTTTCCATAGCTGACAACAAAAAATACACTTTTGACTTTACTTTTGTTCTCACACACACATACACACACACACACACACACACACACAGTGCAAAATACACATTAAAACAGAGATATATGCACATTCACACACACATACTCAATGCAGTTTAGAAGAGAATGAGCTGGTGCAAGTTTCTCTGTGTCTATTGCAGATGTGCTCGGTTGCTGGTATGAATAGTTTTGATGCAGTTGTTCTTGTTGTTTATTCGTCACATTCCCGGTGTGTAACAGCCTTTAGCTGGCTAACATACTAAAGCTTTTGTCAGTATTTGCTTGTGTTGGCTGTTTCCTGGAAGAAGAGGTTAGCAGACATGGTAACGCAGTAATGATTTGTTTGTTAGTTTTTTTGCCAACACTAACCCCTTCACGCCTCCACCAAATTCAAACTCTTCAGAGTCGTGGCTTTGTGTGGCAAGAAGCAACACTGATCTGCAAATCAAAGCAGCTTTAAAACTAAAACAATGAGGTGAAACATCTGCCTAAGCTGTGTTTTGTCTCACAACAGTGGTTTTTGATTAAAGTGGATCTTTCACTGGGTTCTGATGACTGATTAAAACAATCAAGTGCAGACCTTGATGTGACAGCTTCGACAACCATGGTTGTTTAGTATACAAGTATTTGAATATTATTATGCACTGCAGCTTGAATAGAACAAGTAAGTGAATGTTTCTGTCCCCACTGAGCCACAGAGCTGCTTCTCATTCAGCTTTTAGAGGCTAAAATAGTTTGTCTGATTAGTCGAGTGTTTACCAGCCGGGCCTGATTCCTGACAAAGCCACAGTATCCATCCACATACCCATTTTAATTAACACTTCATCAGAATTAGCTTCGTGATCAGCACCACAGTGGGCTGGGGTGAGCACTCTCTCTCTCTCTCACACACACACACACACACACACACACACACACAGCCTACAGAGGCGGTGCGTTAGAATATTTTCCATCTAGGTGCCCAGAGCAAAACATGAAAACATGAAAACATAATGGAGGTCAGCCGACCTCTCTACACTCTATAAAAAGTGATGTGCAGCCGCTGGACGCCAAAAGAGTAATTTTGCACCCAGTTTGAACTTCTCTGTGCCTGCTGAGCAGCTTTGAGAAATGTAAGACAAGCAGGGGACAGCAGAGGTTTGAGGTCAGAGAACAGAAACACTCACATCTGTGGACTGCTTGCACTCAAATTCTGACAATATAAACCACATCGCCGTGTTCACTGAATAGCAAAGGTGAAGGGTGTGCAAGGTAACGGGGACATCTGAACATCCAGTACAGATATGATGTTTTGTCCTGGTCTGAACACCACTAAACCAAATGTGGCACATCTGTTTCGAAACTCTCTCCCCGGATTGATGAATTTAATTCATGAATTTATTGGAGTCTTTATGACTCCTTATTTATGAATGTATTGGAGTCTTGCAGCCGGCGGGACGTTTTATCATCCAGATGGTTGGCGGAGTCTTTGCAGAGTCTGGAGATATCTTCAGAACAGCAGTAAATGTTGTTTAACGGCTCCCTGGGCTTATCAGAGATCACCAGGTAATTATTTCTCAGAAGCTTAGCTCTGTGACTCAAACGTGATGATAATACTTGAGAGGACTGATGTCTTGATCTAAACTTCAACACATCAATCCGGCATTAGTACTGTGCATGATGTTTTCACAAAACACAACATGTTTTAATTATATGAAGCGGTTTTATATTAATGCAAACATATTGATGCTCTGAGGAATAATATATATATATATATAAATAAGGAAAGAAATGCCAAAAAAGCACTATAAAGTAATATTTATGTCACTTTGCAGCCTCTGAATCCTCCTGAATCCTCTGAAGCACCAAACCACAATTATTCATTAATAATTCATGAAAGCCTCGTGTCAAACAAAATCTTATCCGCAAGATCACAAGAACTGAACAGACCACTACAATCACACTCCATTCAGACCAAGGGTTCGTTAGCACCATCCAATCAGGCATTGCTCTGATGAGCTGACACTGATACAATAACCTGATAGATGCTGATGGAGGAAGGAGGCTGATTGATTTAAATACATTAAGGAGCAGGCATGGCAGAGATCATTTCCTTCCATGTCACAGAATCGCCTGTGTGATGTATCCCGGGCAACATATAATGATAGCACCACATAAATTCAATGTTCCATTAATAGTTAATTACACGACAACAATCTTGATAGTCGAGTTTTCAAGCAACAATGTCAAATATTCTCTGGTTCCATTTGAGAAGTGAGGATGTGCTGCTTTTTTCTATAAATTAATCTAAATAATCTGTTTATAAATGAAACATCTTTGGGGTTTGTTTTGTTTAGTTTGGTCGGATACATCAACCTAGTCTCGCATCTGCTCTTTCCTGACATTTTATTCACTAATTAATTGATTAGTTGCAGATCGAACGATTGCATCATGAGTTATGCTGCGCTATGCTCCATCCATTTTCTTCCACTCATCTGGGGCCGGGTTACGGTGGCAGCAGCAACTATTACATTTAAATAAGATTACATTTAGAGAATATAAACTGAACCCACCTCTGCTGGGTCACTGTCTACAGATGAAGAGTGTTTCATGTTAACAAGATAGATCTGATGTGGAGCATCACTGTAACAAGTGAAAATGTCCGGGTATGTGTTCACATGGTTCACATGCTAAGAGGAATCTCTCTCTCTCTCTCTCTCTCTCTCTCTCTCTGTCTCTCTCTCTCTCTCTCCCTCTCTCTCTCTCTCTCTCTCTCTCTCTCTCTCTCTCTCTGAAAGGGAGAGTGGTGGCAATACATACATACAAGAACTCTATTAAACTGTCGGCCTGCAATTAGAGTCAAGGTGATGTATTGCACACACACGCACACACACACACACAGTGATCAGATTATGTGTCAGTGAGTTAGTTGACCTCATTTGCTTTGCTGAGAAGAACTCTCCATGCTCCCTTCTCAATCAACAAGTATTGATCTGCTTGTGTGTGTGCATACGACATTTCAATAGCTGCGTTTGTGTGTGTGTGTGTGTGTGTGTGTGTGTGTGTGTGTGTGTGGGTGAGTGTACGTACAAGTATGTGTGTTTGTTGCACAGTCAATGCAGCATCCCTCCAAATAATGTCTAGATTTTTTGTCTTCACCGGCTACACTCTGTCGAGGACGTCGTGTTGTGTCCTGAGTTATGACTGCAGAGAAATGCTATGTATGGTTTTAAAGCGCCATTAATTAATAAATATTAATGTGAGAGGGGTCACTTGTGACTGTTTGGTTCAGTCTCTTCAGCCTCGTTTCCAGCAGCAGCAGCAACTGCCCAAAACACAAATTAAAAAGGGGAGTGAATAGTCTTACATTCATCAGGTGGACACAAACATGATTACAATGGGATTGTTATGTTGCTCTGTGTGTGTGCTGGATGAGTAAATAATACTGGACCCTGATTGGCTTCCAAACTAGTTGTGACGTCACAAAATCATGTTAATATGTACGTGAATGTGAAGCCTCCTAGTGTCAAACTCTGCACATACATCATCCTGAAAAATACACTATTTATCACTACATGTTTGCACGCAGCACAAACGTTCTCACCATCACTTGCATTATCTTGCCTGTTGTTTGTTTGTCATCCACTAATGCTCTGCTCTCACACCCACCTGTTCCCAATCCCCTAATCAGCTCAGAAGCACATATACAGGCCACTCTTTATGCTTTGCCTGCGTGCCTGACTGCTTTTGCCCTTTTGTTTAGTTTGCCTGTTTGTCTGTTGACGAACCTTTTCTTTTATTCTGCTACCTGCAACATCAGATGAAGGCATTATAATAATTTGTGTCCCTTCAGGTTTGTCAGGTGGAAATCACGTGGTTAAGTGTTGTCTTGTCATTTCCTCTTTTATTTTGTATTCACGTCTCCCTCTTGTTTCAGGACCTTTAACTTCCTGTCTCATTGTCCTGGTGTGATTTTAAGTTTGTTGTTTTGTTTACCACGAGGAGAGAGATTCTAAGTTTGTTATTTGTTATAAGTGTGTTATTGTTGGATGTTTTTGACCTCCACATGTGTAATTTTGAGTATGTCTTATAATTTTTTGTTACATGAGCATGCATATCACACAGTGATATACTGTTTATGTGCCTTAGGTCTGAATTTGCCAGACAACTGTTCAGCTGTAGAAACTTATAAGGATGCACTGCTTCAAATGTTTTCATCCCTCTGAATGTTCATACTCAGGTAAAAATCCACTTAGAAACTCGACATCGAGTTTAATTGGTGAACTTCAGAGCTGATTTTATGTGTATTT
This sequence comes from Nannoperca obscura, assembly GCA_036024295.1. Taxonomy (NCBI): domain Eukaryota; kingdom Metazoa; phylum Chordata; class Actinopteri; order Centrarchiformes; family Percichthyidae; genus Nannoperca; species Nannoperca obscura. Next base: position 18,876 of record JAVQJL010036884.1, read on the forward strand.
CTAACTTAGGACAGAGCCAAGCTAGCTGTTTCCTCCTGCTTCCAGTCTTTATGCTAAGCTAGGCTAATCACCTCCTTACTGCAGCTTTGTATTTAACGCACAGACATGAGTCTAATATAGATTTTCTCTTCTAACTTAAAATAAAGAAATAATGGTTTTGTCCCAAAACGTTGGACTAGTCCTTGTAGTGTGATTTAAAACACCTGTGTCTCTCAGAGTCACAGTGGACTGATACAGAAGTTAAAGTTCATCCGTTTTGTGATTCAGATAACTGATCTGTCTTAAATGCTTAAAAAAAAGGCTTTTCTTGTGGATTGCCTTTTAGCACGGAAGCCAGGAGGGAATTGGACCTGCTATTCAGTCAATGTTTAGAGCTCATTGATCCACACAGTTTTAGTGAGTGTGTGTTCAGCTATAAAGTTCTGAGCAGGGCAGTGTGTGTGTGTGTGTGTGTGTGTGTGTGTGTGTGTGTGTGTGTGTGTGTGTGTGTGTGTGTGTG
>JAVQJL010036886.1:0-21665 GCA_036024295.1 Nannoperca obscura
AATGAATAATCCTTTTACCGAAAGAATATATATTTGGATGTAACCCCTTTGTAATCACCAACATTTTGATTAGTAACTGTAATTTAATTACATATTTTTCTTAGGAACTGTAACGGATTACAATTACATTTATTTTGCAATTTAATTACATAACGCCGTTAGATGTAACTAGTTACTCCCCAACACTGGTTAGAACACAAATTTAGGAAATGAGGAATTCACTACGTTAGAATTAGCTAGTGCGTCATAGTGCAGTTCCACTGTAACCAGTTGAAGATAGATGTGACTGGTTTGCAATCATGGTAACATGGTTGTATGTCACTTATGACCTGTACTATTTTATCTTGGAGGTAGGAAATGTTCAGATTAATGAGTGGATGATTTTCATCATCATTTCTATACAGCCTAATGAGAAATTAGATCTTAATCAGGGAAACAAAAGTGTTGGCTGGTTTTTAAAGACTAGTACAAAAGTGAGCCCCTTTATGACCAAACTGAAATCCTCAGTCCCGTAGAGAAAAACTGCACTTTCCATAAAGAGGACGATGTAGTACACTCAACCACAACACAACTAATACAAACAAGCTCTCAAAGTGCATTTGAGTGAGTTTATTTCATATGCAACACTACATATTAGCATATTGAGAAAAGGCAGCAGAACCAGCGTAATTATCTGTTAAACTGTCAAGTGCCTCTTTCCCCTCCCTAAAGCTGTGATACACCACTTGGATTTACTCATGCTAATAAGTTTAGCAGTATTATATGTATGATCTACAAACTGCTATCTTGTTTCTTTTTACAACTAAACAATCAATAAAAAATGACTAAAGAACTTTGGCAACCTGTTTCAATTGCTACAAATTCAATAGCTTAAGAAACGCTGAGTTTTATTCCACACCGACTGGAGCTTCACTGGTCGACAGGAAATCACAAAGACTTTATTAATCAAATAAATTCCAATTTGTTATGCACATTACAGTGCTGTACAAAACCATCAAAAATCTATGCCAATAGTAAAAGCTACACAACAATTTATACAGGGGTGAAAATATATATTTTCGTTTTATATTGTTTTTTATTTACCACTATGAGACACAACGAGTTTGTATTATATTTGTATATATTATATTGTATTGTATTTGGTTGTGTACTGCAGTTTTATACAATGCAAGTCAGTTGTAATTCATTTTTAAGTGTACTGTGTATTCTATTGGAATTCTAAAACAATTTCTTGTGTCTGTCTTATGTCTGTAAAGGCCAGTTCACACCGAAGGTTAAAGTTGCAGTGGTATGAACTGGCCGGTCTCAGCTTGGCTCAAGCTGGCTGATGGCATCGCCTGCAACTCAGCTTGTCAAATCGCCAGCGGCAGGTTTTAGAACCCGAGGCACGTCACCAATTTCAACAGCCAATCACCTCATCAATACTCGAAATGCAGCTGTAGCAAATACATCACTATCCTCATTCATATTTTAAGATGCTACACATTATATCCAGCTACAAAAAAACTGCTGAAAAGCTGGCATATAGAACAGAAGTACAGAGAGTCGTTGCTATGGAAACAATACACTGCCTTGCTTAGTCACTTTGGTGTAAATTGGCAGGTTTCAGAACATTTCAGACGGGAACATATGCAAGTATTTGCAAGTTAACATTGCAAGTAACAATGCATCTTGTTCATGCATGTGCTCATTATAGACATCTAATTCTGCAAAATAAGTTTAAACTGTATCTGTGAAATAAATGTATGTAACATGATAAGGACCCTAATGATTAATCATTTTATATCTTTCATTGAGAAAATAATTAACTTTCCCTGGAGTGTTGCCAACATGGCCTCTGCACCATGAAACAGACAGTTGGAACTCAAGGATTGAACTTCCCACAAATACCTTCAAATGACCTATGGATCATTAAACAGATCCTGCCAGGCCTCAGAAGAGAATGTTTGCCATGCATTAAATGATCTGTACATGAATTGCTATGTCATGTTAACAAATATAGAAAGTTTCATTTAACATGCAAATTTTGATGCTGGACCAATGGAAACTGAACCCACAAGAATCAGTAAACATTGGACATCCACCCCTTTCACAGCACACTACAAAACAAGAAGAAGCCCTAAGATCACTCTCTTACTTGGACTACCTTTGTTACTCTTATCTGCCCCCTGTCGGCCGTGACTCTCTGAGTGCTCAAGGCCGGCATCCAGCCAACACTGAAAGAATGATCTTTCTGAAAGAAGTCTGCTCTGCGCATGTGATCTAACACAACAACATTTAGAACTGAAGAAACTTTCAATTCTGTACACCCGGCCAAATGGGGGTTGAGTGAAGATGAAGATCATCCCGCAGCCTGTTGAGAGAGAGAGAACTTGCCGATTCGATCTGAATCACTCCATGGGATTGAAAGCAAAAATGCCTGAGACAACTTGCACACCTGAGGATGCCCAAGAATGTCGACATGGGTCTGCCTCCTCCTTTCGAGAACAACTTCTCCTCAGGCCATCTGAACTGCCAGGAGGAACAATACTATTTCTGTGATATCAGGATTGATGCTATAAATTAGAAAAAATAATTTGACATTAGGTCAGGAGTATGATCTACCTTCAATATAATCAAGGTAGGGAATCATAAAGGATTTCACTCGTGCTTCCAAATAACCTCTCAGCTGATGAATGGTACATTAAAGTGATTTCACTAGTCAATATTAAATATTTAGTATTTATAGTGTTGTGTGTAGTTAGTATTGTAATAAACATTTCATTTATAAAGAACTTGATTATTACGTGGTTTGTGAGTATGAAGTATAAGGTCACTGTACACAAGTCAAGAACCTTTAGACTGAGACTAAATTAATTCATTGGCTATCTTATTCCCTTTCAGAGTGGTGCCCTGAGGTTAATTCCATGCAGGTTAAATTTACTTAATTATTTTAACAACTTGTATTAAGGCCTGTGGAGGAAAAATCAGATGTATGACCCTAAACTGTATTTCCAAATGGTGACCAGATCTATAGGACAAGAGAATTGCTTTGTTTAGGTCTGTGTTTACTGTAACACATCTTAAACTTTGTGAAGAATCATATACCTTTCGGCTTATCTGGCTGTGCCTACTTCAAAGGAAACCACATGGGGTAGGAAATGTTGATGTCTTTGCTTTCCATGCTGAAATACAAGGCAACCAGAGCCCTCTGGACTCCTCTTTTGTCAGACACCCTTTGCGTGTACAAGATTTGGTCCTTTCTGCAGAAAGCTTAATAAATACTCACAATACTTTGTTGTTTCATAAGATTTCATTTTCCAGATTTCCACCACAGGCCTGTTACTTATTTTGGTGCTGCTTGAATTAAGTTGTATTAACACTAGATGTAATAAACTAAAGTAGTGTATGTGAATAAATGTATTTTACTTAAGTACAATTCTGAGGTGCTTGAGTGGAAACCATTGGTGATTAAAAAAAGTACAACCAATGTGAAAATGTTAGGTGACTTTTCAAAAGGTAAGCAAAAGAAAATTCAAATGAATGTGTAGCATATGTTACTACTGTCTTTTTCTTGTTTCTTCTTTGTTTGTCATTATTAGGGGTGTAGTAATATATCATGAGGCAATATTTCAGTATACAGAACACAGATGATATGCATCATTTTCAAGAGCAAACTGCTTTTACATACATTGTTCGACCTGTTTCAAATACAGCAGCGGTTCTACGGTCTGTGTCATTTTGGCCGCAACACATGTTCCCAAAATGATAGTTCTTTTGATTGCTGCCACAACAGGCACCAATTTTCTGTGTAATGGCTCAAAGTTAACAGAAACTCTCGGCAGACACTTCTTCACACATCGCTTTGTCTGCATTCCTGACATATGTAAATCATTAGCATTATGAGGATTATTAGGACAATGTGCAGCCATGTTGATCCTAAAGTACATACTGTACATCAATGTTCTGCAGGTCTCTTTAACAAAAGTCTGATATCAGCAGAGACACGACTGTCAGAAGACAGTGTAGAGAAGTATAATGGAAGTCTATTAGATAGGTCAGGTGCAGGTGTCTGACTGTGCAGATCTCCTCAGAGGTTTGCTGGAGAAAAAAATACATCTCATGAATGCACACAGCAATCACTGTGATTTGGCTCACAGGCAGCAGAACTGCTTATCTCAATACATTTCAATTTAATTTCAATATATTTAAATACCTCAATCCTAGCCTGTGGCTGATTTGCATAACTGGGACAGAGGAGACATATCTTTAAAGGACTAGATGGGGAAGATGGGAACTCCAGGTGAATCTGCTGTGAGCTTGATGGACAGCTTAGTGTCATGTTATAATGACAATTATTCAGGGAAATTATAATAGATCTACATAAAGATTGATCCAGTAAGTAATTATTGCCTGAGGATATAAGAAAAGTGCTGGAGTGCAAACTCCTACATCAGCTAAGAAGTGTGCTTGTATAACAAGTTCCAGTTTAGCTGATATGAGTATGAACTACTGGAAAGGGATAGGAACTTTCAGAATACTCAGAAATGACACACTACAAAGAGGCATAGAGGTGGAATTATACATCGCTTTCATATATAAAGTCTGCGTGCTTCATTATCTTCTTTGTGCCAAATATGGTCATCGGTCTCCACATTCATCATATTTTATTTAAACAGGGTTGCAGGATGTTAAGCAGGGTTGGCACACAAGATACAATTCGTTTCCATGTGTCAGAAAGAGTTGAGACCCCAGGATATTGCCTCAATTGAAACAACATGAACAGGACTCTTGGAGCTGAATAATCGGGACGCTTGAACAGAAAAGACTATTATGAAGTGTTAAAATGATTGATAACTATAATTTGATATGTGATTAAAAATATAGTGATGCTTTAAGTTTAACAGACCTGTGTTTGGTAAAGAGGAAGTGCAATAAAGAGTGTGTGTGTGTGTTTAGAACACTCACAGAAAAGAGGAACTGAAACTGGAGGTCAAGATTATGGCAATGTGTGACAAACAGTTGAAGAGGAAGGCATTTCCAAATATGGATACAAATATGTTTGAGAGGAAGGAAGTTCCATATATGGATATGGATGTGAAGGTTACAGTTACAGAGAAGACAAGTGGAGGAAAGACCATGTATGGAAATGTGACTAAGCATTGAGAAACGGTTTTAGGGAAGTAGCCGGGCCAGCAAGATAGATAAAAGGAGAAGTACAAGCTGTCAGAGCTCGGAGCAGTGCAAGCGATGCAGGATGCAGAGCGGCAAAGGAGAACTTTGTGACTGTACAGGATCGAACTCCAGCCAGCACTTGAGGACTCTGACGGATCGGCAGCGACTACTGGAAAATACCCAAACCACAAAGGAAATTATCAGCTGCCAGCAGAGGTGGATTCAGAGGACCCTCAGCTCTCCCTGCCAATAGAGCAGTAGAGCAGTTTTTGGATTGAAACTTTGGACAGAGTTTTGTATTTCCTCTACAGCTCTTCACCTCGGCAGGAGGAATTTGACAGGTTACCACTGGCCAGGCTAGCCTCTCTTTTCCTATTTTACACATTTTGATGTATTAGAGATTCGGAATAAGATGAGAGTACAGTGATTATAGTTTGCTTTAGATTTTTGATTTGAAATGCTGTAGCTACCCTATGCTAATTCCTGCAATAAATACAAATATGAATTAAGTAAAAGTATTGTTCCCCTGTTATTAAGCCTTCTCATGAAAGTAAAACAGTTAAGCCTATGTGTGCACAATATCTGCACGGTTCTTAAAGGTTATTCTACATTGATCCACTAGTTTTAAAATATACCCTGAGGGTTTCTTAGCCATAAGCCATCAAATCCCAAACCTAGCAATTCACCTAGTGCTCAGATCAGAGAAAGGAGCTGGCGTTAATGACCGTGGCTGATTACACATCCGAGCAACTATGGGCTACTCAGCCGGGTGGCGTAATCAGAGGCAGCAGGGTAAGCGACCAGATGTAGGCAGTTAGAGGGGTCAAAAAATACAACTGAGGGAGCTAAGCCCCCTTAAGACCCATTGTTGCAGAGAGCCTGATTGCATCTCAATTGTTAAGTATGGGTTAGTTTACTAGATTAGGAAATCACTCACCATGTGTTTGCTATAGTAGAGCCTTATTGAAATGCGGATGCAATGAGCCAGTGCAGCATCTGTACACTGACAATTAAGGACTAAAGTATAAAACCAACCTTAACATGGCATCAATTTCTTCACCATAATAAAGCCTACATTGAACGCATGGGTATGAATACAGAACTGCATCAGTACTGACTTTTACTGAAACTTGGCTGAACACTAATGACAGTAACAACTTGTTACACATCGATGGTTTTTCGCCTCCTCTCCGACTGGACTGGGACAGTGAGCTCACAGGTAAACAACATGGCGGCGGTGTGTGTCTCTATGTAAACACTCGATGGTGCTTGACGTACATTGTAAGGGAGAAACTGTGCACCCCTGACATTGAACTCTTGGCTGTCTCCCTTCGCCCCTTCTACTTACCTAGAGAATTTCCACAGCTTTTTCTCATTCTGGTTTATATCCACCCCAAAGCTAATGCTAACACTGCTACTGAACACATCACAAACTCACTCAATAAACTGGAAAAAATCTCACCCGACGCACCAAAGTTCATCCTGGGGGATTTCAACCATTGTTCCCCTGGAAAAGCCTTGAAGGGTTTCCAACAATATATCACATGCACCACTCACCTGGGGAAGACATTAGATAAATGCTTTGGGTCTGTCCCAGATGCATACAGATCCATTGCACTTCCCCCTCTGGGCTCTGCTGACCACAACATCATCCTACTCGTCCCAGCTTACATCCCCATCATAAAGAAGGTCACCAAAGTCATCCGGAACATCAAGCAGTGGACAAAAGACTCACAGGATGCTTTGAGTCCACTGACTGGGATAATCTCAAATCCCCCACCGATGACATCAATGAACCGGTTGACACCGTCTCCTCCTACATTTCATTCTGCTTGGACAGCATAATCCCCTCAAAGACTGTCACAATCTTCCCCAACAATAAACCTTGGATCCGTGGCTCTCACCTCACTTGTAATGAAAGCAATAGAGAGGATGGTAAAACAACATGTCATTGGATTAACCAACTCACTGACTGATCCTCTCCAATTTACATATTGCAAAAGCAGGGGTGTTGATGATGCCAAGGTCTTCCTCCTGGACACCATACACAGACACCTGAAACATTCGAACGCCTCAGCGCGACTCCTATTTGCTGACTTCTCCTCTAGCCTCACATTCTGGCTCACAAACTCTCCTCCCAATTCCACCTTGAAGACCAACTCATTTTCTGACACTAGACACCACCTCCACCGGCTCTCCGTAGGGCTGTGTCCTCTCACCGCTGCTCTTTAGCCTTTACACAGATGACTGCAGATCTACACACCCCAACTCCCATCTGATCAAGTATGCCGATGACACAGTCCTTCAGTCTTCGTGGACTGGTGTGACCTTCTCCAACAAGCAGAGGGAGCTGGCGTCTGCAGTCACCACCACAATCCATGGCGACCCCGTCGAGCAACACGTCCTCCAACACGGAGCAGATCCTCAGGAAATGCCACCAGAGACAATACCTCCTAAGGAAACTCAACTCCTCTGGAGTGAATAAGTCCATTCTACAAACTTTCGACTATTCCTTCATTGAAAGCATCTTCACCTTCTCCATCACCTGCTGGTTCCACTCAACCACCATCCAGAACAGAAACCGCCTACAGAGCACCATCAGGTCTGCTCCAAAATCACTGGACTGCCTCTCAGACCCCTGACAGCTGTCTATGAGCATCTGACACGAACACTAGCCAATCGGATGATCAAGGACCCGTCACACATTCTCTGCTCTGCGTTCGAGTGGCTCCCATCAGGACGTCGGCTGCGCTGCCCTGCATGTAGGACCCAGAGGAGAGAAGCAACCTTTGTACCCAAAGCTGTCCAGCTGCTGAACCTTTAACCTCACTGTCTCTCTCTCTCTCCCTCTCCCCCTTTCTCTCCCTATCCCTCCCCCATCCACCTCTCTCCATCCCTCCCCTCCTACCTCCCCCTCTCTCTCCATCTCTGTCCCCCATCATCTTTCCACCTTGCCCTCGCTCTCTCCCCATCTCTGTCTCCCCTCTCTATCTCACCCTTTCCCTCCTCTCTTTCTCCCTCTACCCTGGTTTCTCTCTCTCTCCCCCTCTGTCTATCTCACGCTCTCCCTCCTCTCTCTTTCACCCTTTCCCTCTCCTTCTCTCCCTCTCTATTGTTAAACTCTTATAATGTATTCTCATACTGCCTTTTGCACATCTTTCTACCTCACTGCCATTTTTTCACACCATTTGCACCTTTAAAACTGTATTTATTTAAATTAGACTAGTAGTTTTGTTCAGTTAGCACTCATTGTTTTGCACTGTGTTTTTCTATGCTGTTTTATGTGGAACTGCCCCATGCCCAATGTCTTTAATTGCCCCTCGGGGACAAATAAAGTTTTTTGAATTGAATTAAATTTAATTGAATAAATATGTAAAAGTAGTAGTAATAAAGTAAAAAATATATTTTGATTCGTAATCAAAGGACAACAGTCTGCATTTTAGAACAACTAGCAGACTCAGGAAATATGTGAAATATATATGCTGGTGCAAGACCATGGAGTGCTTTAAAAACTGTTTAAAGAATTTTTATACCAGTACGGAAATGGACAGGCAGCCAATGTAAGGACTTTAAACGGTCTTCTCTCCTTCTGGTCGTGGTCAGCACTCTTTAAACACCTGATTTATCTGTGAAGGTCTTTTAGTGGGAAGCTTGGCATTGCATACTGTACCCTAATCAGGGGTATAACTTGACACTGTAGATCAGTAAGGTGTGTTCTGTGTTTTGTTCAGTTCAAGTTCAGATCACAAAAGACACAAAGATAGGTTGAACCAAAAAGACAGAAAACTTTCATAGCTGCTTTGTACTTTTCTGGGTCCACAATGCAACAGTTTGGTGAGCCCTCATGGGCTTTGAGGTGAATGTCACTTTGCAACGTGAGATTTTCCATCCCTACCGAACCAGCATCCAAGTTGAATGCTGTACTTAGTTGCTAAGCAATGCATGACATGTCCACTTGCATGAAATGTTTTGAAATGAATCACACAAGTGGCTCCAGCTTATCAAAGTCACAGTACTTGTCTTCCAACTCTTGCCCAAGTCTTTTAGAGTTGGAAGTACTTTTCTACAGCCCTGACCCCAGATGCAGAAGCATTGTCATTTAGCAATGCAAAGAGGAAAAGTGCAGCATTTTCTTTCTCTTTTTTGCACTTTAAATGTGTTTACAGCACTGGTCATGTCAGAAACAGTCTTACCGTTGCCTTGCAGTTTACTGTTCAAATGGTTCAGTTTTCTTCAAGGTCTAATATCCAATCAGTGTCCTGAAGCAGCTAAGTGTCCTCCCATCTGAATTCCATGAACTCTTTGATTTCACCTAAAAGTGCTAAAATGCTGCAAAACCCTTCCCCTGATGAGGCATTGGATTTCATAGTGTAGTTCCAGATCACCATATTCAGCTTACGACTCATCCAACAGAACCTTGAATGACCTGTGTGGTTTAGCTTTGGAGTGGATGCTGTTTATTATCTTCACAACTGGAGTCATTACATGATCAAAGCCCATCACTTTTGCACATATTGCCTGCTGTTGAATGATGCAGTGGTAATGTAGAACTTTGGGGAAATGTGGGTCACATTTGCATTGCGTGATGAAGCTTGCGGGGGGAGTGGGTCATCGTGGGAGCACCATCTGTTGTCAAAGATGCCAGCATTTCCTGCAGTACCTTTTTCTCCACAAAATACCCCTTCACTAGCGTCATAGATATCAAACCCCCTTGTTGTTGTCATCACGGGCGGTAGTGTGAGGAGTTCCATCTTTCACAGAGAAATCGTGGAATACCATTCTTACAAAGACCATCAGCTGAGTCGTATTGCTGGTGTCCACTGACTCGTTGCACTTGAGCCTAAACCCTCGGTCCAGATCTCGGTCCAGCTGCTCTGTCAAGTTCTCAGACAAAGTTGACACTCTTTGGGCGATCAGACACCCAATTGGACGTCGGAGTGAACAGAGATGACTCTTCATGACTTGAAAAAGATGTGGGCAATCACCATCATGGCTCCTTTCAGTACATCGCCATCCGGAAAAAGGTTTTTTGTTCTTTGTCAAAAAAATTTGCAGCTCTAAGCAAAGCTTCCATTGCTGCTTGGGACTTTTTTAAACTTGGTTAGCTCATCGCATCATTGCAGCTATGCTAGCTAGCTGGCATAGAATGAATAAAAGAGAATCATGGATATATGGTGAGAAGAGGGGACACACGATTTATAACTTTGACCCTGTGTACATACAAAATAAATGGATGTTTTTAAAATGTTATATGCAATATTAAACTAGCTATTTTCTACATTTATGCAAGTGTTATTGGAAAAAAGACAATTTAGGCTATTTGTAGAGCGAGCTCTACTGGTGACTTATGCTATTTTTAGAACATGCCCTGCAGTCGACTCATTGGCTCCCTGCGAGCGACCAGGTGCTCCCAGGCACTGTGGTATGGTGTAGGGCTATGTAACTGCAAGTCTAAGCAACACAGACAATAGATGACAACAAGGTTTTATTATTTCCTGTGTCAAGAAAGAACTGTAATAATAATTTTACCTTTTATTTTTTACTGTATATATCAGATCTCACCAATGATTTGTGATTGTTTTTAGCAACTGAACAAATCTTTGTGCAAAAAAGGACAGAATTAGACATCCTCTGCTTTGATCTTCTACAGACAAAGATGACAAGAACATCAGCAACTGACTTCCCTGATTATCCACAAGAGTTCGGTGAGCTCTTGAATGTCCTACAGAATTCAACCAAAAATTAGGGCTACATCAGGGACGAGTGTAATGAATTAACCTATTGCTCTCAGGGAGAAAGCCATAATGAGTGGCCTTTTGAAATGGACCCAGCAATGATTGTGGGGAATTGTTGTAAAGCAGCAGATGAATGAAAAAGAGACCTTGTCCTTAGAAAGTAAATATCTAGAAATTGATGAAAGGCTCTCTTAGAGCAAGATTTCACAGAAACCTTTAATATGAACTATTTGCCATCTAAAAGAGGTTCGGCTATTTAACATGCATCTCAAAGCTAAATCTGTCAAAACAAAATGTTTTGGAATTACAGTGTGTGTATGTGTGGATCTGTGTGCCTTTCCATTTGGCCTAAAATCATGAAATAACTGATAGTTGAAGGCTTCACTAAAATGCCTTGAATTCTTCAGCTCACACATTTAAAGGAATACCTCCACCAAAAATCTACTCAAAAACTCACCCTGGCTTTGAAAAGTGTGTAGCTCGATTCTTTGTAGATGAGACTATTCTGCTGCCCTCATGTATGGAAACAGGGACAGGAAAGAATTAGAAACACCTACTATATTGCAGTCCAGTACAACACTAACTTTGACTGGAAATGTCGGTATTTTTTAAAACTGGGCCCTATTTTTATAAATTTTGGGGTAAAAAGATTGCCTCCGGTTGTACATGTCTACCTGATAAAGTGGCCTCTTTGTGTAAAATGACAAAGGATAAAAAGCAGAAATTGGCAGCTGCTAGATTATGACTAAATCAAGTTGTTTTGTGAGTTAAGGCAGACTTAGATAATGAGTACAGAACATTTGAGTGGAGGCTTCTTCAGGCAGAGTTGAACAGTAAATTGCAATTAACATTAATATAATGAATGAATGATTCCCCCCAAAAATGACTTTTGACTTTTGTCAGCTGTTCTGAGCTTTGTGAGCCAAAACAGAAAAGTGAAAATTGATAAGAGACTGATATTCCTACTTTGCAAACACGTCATGCATCCACATCAGACTGCATACTGACTAACCCGAAGGTAGAGTGAGAGAAAGAGAGAGGAAACTACATTCTCTAGTTTTGATGTATAGATTCCCAGTAGGACTTAGTGTGAAATGTGGAGACTTCCCTCACCAAGCCCCTTCGAGAACAATCAGAGCACACACACACACACACATTTCTATTTACACCCTCAGCCTCCTGCTGTGTGTGTGTGTATGTGTGTGTGCATGTCTGAGAGAGAGATACACAGACACAATAAAACATCAAAAAGAGCTTTCCGTCAAAGAAGATTACGTTAGATACAACACTGATGGGATGGAAATCCAGGCAATATTTTTCTCTTTTTTCATCATCAAAAGATTAGGTTTTCTGAATAAAATACTCCTCCATCCCCCCACCTCCCCTTACATACAGAAACTCAGATAACCACAGCAGCACACAGTCTCATTCTTCTCCCTATGGCCTCTTTCTCTGTGCATCTTTCCCTAACAAACACATACAATAAGAGTGCTGATGAGTTCAAAGAATCAGCTGATCTGATCAGTGGAGTTTTAAGGAATATGATTAGTGAGTAGCTCACAATTACATCAAATTAGGCGTTCTGTTGTTTTTAAATTATTTCATTTACCCTCAATGGGGCACATGCAAACATCAGGAAAGTGGACTGGAAGTTATTTGTCATCATTTTTGGTCTGATGGTCTTTTGCTGATATTTAGGAGAGCTCCAGAGTCCTAACCTGTTGCCAGAAGATGGCATTCAGCCAGCGATATTCCATGAGAAGAAAGACACATTTAATGCCTGCAGAAACTGGTGTCCTCACAACCTTTCACTTCATTGTAATGAGAGAAATGCAGCTGTGCATCGGCGATGATTCTGACTTTGTCAGGCATTAATCAAACGTTGACTGTGCTAAAATAATGTGCAATCGTGTCCTCCTGGCTGGATGTTTACCAGGTAAACTATTTTAATATGGACTTATATTGAATTATTTTTTATGTGGGCTTTTTGAAATAATTGCGGAGCTACGGTATTTCATGGAAAAGGATGCACTATAACTATGTTCACATTGTTATTGTTACATATCCCAAGACTGTATGATGTTACACAAATGACAATGTTTCCTTCATGTTCAACAAAGGTCGTTGTTGAACAGTGAACTGGACAGTGGAGGAAATTATTCCATGTTCTTCATGGAGGGTTTGTAACATGTGCCATTGCTACTGTTGGCAATGTAATACAATATGGTTTAATGGGAATGATTTCACACAGCTAAGTCAAATTATTAAATTAATATTGTAATTGACTTAATGTTTTATAATTTTTTAAGCCTCTATGTTGGTGGCATATTTGTAAACATTACGTGATAGCTAATTTTGTATCATAGTGTTTCATTTTGGGTGTCGGTGTCAGTATACAGGGACATGTGAACACATGTTTTGGCAGCAAGCTGATGACAAAATTCACATCACATGGACCCCCGTGGCCATGCAGATGTGAAAAGTATAGATTAAGCTTAACTGTCTTTTTCCCCTTTATCTTCTCCACACATTCTCTGCCCACACATACTGCTGCCCTGACTACAAGATACAAAGTAGTCAGTCTAGTCTAGTTAACAACAGCACTCTCCTAATGCAAGAGTTGTTGCAGATGCTGGAAATTATTTAGGATGGGGTCTGTTGAGCAGCTAAGCAGGACTGAGTTCTATGGACTTCATTTGAGACACATAATTTTTAATAGTATATAGTATAATAGAAATAAACAATAAATGTAAAAAATAATAAATGTGACATTTTATGTCAATAAACAAACAGAATGCTGAAATGCAGTGACTTCAATGGAATCAGGCTATAACTAATTGTAAAAAGACTATTGCCATAAAGTGGTTTTCACAGGAGGTGAACTGTATATGCACTCATGATTATGACAGTGGACAATTACAAAATGGTTATGACAACAACAGTTGTATATATAATGTACAGGGTTAGATTTCCATATGAATAAATATATGTAAAAAATATATAAATAATTATAGCAGCAATTATTCACTTGTCATCAAACCTGCATTTTTGCAGACAACGTTATTTCCGCCTACCTGAACTCACCGTTTATCAGTCTTTTCAGTAATAAAACAGGTCGCTGAAGGTCGCTTCCACATATATATACAGTACCAGTCAAAAGTTTGGACACACTTTCCCATTCAAGTGAATGTATATGTATATATATATAATGTTTGGTTTGAAATACAGACAGATTTATTTTCTAAATTGTTAGTCTGTACTGTGCATTTGTTGTCACACATGAGAATCCATCCAAATCATGGAATGATTGTGCAACATGCATCCATGGCAACACTGTACCCTGTTAGGTTTACCTGGAGAACTTTAGACACCACAGACAGTGAACTGTATTGCATTTCAATTTCCAGTCAGTGGCGTCATATCAGCTGTGGAATTCAATGGAACGAACCCTAAACCCCTGTTTTACTATTTTGAGTTGGACCTGAGAGCACTTTGTTTGACCAGTTCTATTACAACTTTCACACTTGATCAGACATATCATAGATACCTACTATTGGGTGTAACAGCCCCAGGTCAGGACAAGAACCACAGGCTGTTCCAGGTTTAAAAACACGTTATAAACCAGGTGGTGATGGCATGTTGGCAGGACAGAAGCAGCAGGCAGTACAGGATAGCTATAATAAAGATCTTGCTGATTAATAATTAGCCCAAGGCAGAGGGTGTAAGGGTTTGGGAAGGTAGTTTGAACCAGAGGGGGCTTCCGTTATGAATTTAAAATTGAGGGAAGCGAGAAAATATCAAGATCGACAGAAGCCAAGAGGCAGAGCTAAGGTGGAGTAATGAGTCTGCCTGATTTTTGCTAAGATCCATTTATCTGATTTATAAATTTATAAATTTCAGACTCTTGCCAGTGGACATCTAATATTTAGGAATCTGACAGTAATGCTCCATTCAGTCAGCAATTTATGGGGCTAATATGTTGCCTGGTTTATGCATTAGAATCAGTGACATGGAATGTGGCTTTAGTAAATGTCATTACGAGTGTTGTCCTGTAATACAGCGGTCCCCAACCACCGGGCTGTGGACCGCTACCGGTCCGTGGGTCATTTGGTACCGGGCCGCAGAGAAAGAATAAATAACTTACATTATTTCCGTTTTATTTATTATCTTAGTCTGAACGATGTTCTATTTTGCAAAATGACCTGATTCCCTCTGTTACATCCGTCTATGACTCACTCTTGACGCTTGTCTCGGTCACGTGATACGCTGCCGCTAAAACTAAACCCACAAGATATCAAAATTAGTAATGTTACGAGGACGCTGCTAATAAAGATGCATACAAGTACACAGTGGATTCCCGTTTATTATTATATTTAGAAAAAAACACAGTTCTTATGCCGGTCATATCATTTTATTTTGTGTATTTATCCGCCACACCTTAAAGGCCGGTCCGTGAAAATATGGTCTGACATTAAACCCGTCCGTGGCGCAAAAAAGGTTGGGGACCGCTGCTGTAATATAAATCACTGGGCTATGTTTATTCTTTGTGGGATAAAGTTCTTAATCCATTCACCACACTTCCAGTGGAGAGGAAGAAAGCATAGAAGAATAGAGCTAGATGAGGACTAAAGGCCCCCCACACCTTTCTGACATCATAATTGGGGTGGCTGCATCAGACAATTTCTTTAACTTTCTGAAACCGACAATTCAACATTCACACCCACTTCACGCAAAGACTGGCTAAGTGTGTGGAGGTGATTATGTATCATGAGTTTCAATCAGTTACTAACCTTTTGAAAACGTTCTGTAGTGACCAACCAGGTTACCATTGTGGGTGCATGTGTCTTGCATGGCTTTTATCACTCTTGTGATCTGTGTTTTACTGAACATCCAACATGTAGCTGCTGGTTAAGGAAGACTGAAGGCAAAAGACAACATTTTTGGAGAGAGATTGCAGTCAGGAGAAGGTTATGACAGCAGGCTTGTTTTGCCTCATTGTCACATGTTGCCAATCAGAACAGGTGTCATCTGTAGTACTAGATCAATTATTTCTTGTTATGTCTAGTGTAATTAATGAACATAAAGCCTTGTGGTTATACAAGGTACTAACAGAGCACAACATATACAGACAGCCACCATTTGCCTGACGATGCCCAAAAAAAACAGAACCCCGGTAAGCTGACTCGTGACCTGCTGTGGCACTTCCTGGACTGGGAGCCTGGCCAGGTGCCCTCTGGCGTGCCTCTAACGGTGCACTGACTGCTCACAGCTCACTGTTTGTTTCAGTTCATTTGGGTTAACATATAAACACGGACAGAATGTAAACCAAAATACTTAAGGGATGAGGGTAATCATTCATTGTCCATCACAGTTGCAACCAAAATAATTTTTCACTACTCAATACAGCACATCAACTTACTTGTGTTTGTGTTACATTTAGCAAACAATTAATGACAAATAACAACCACATGACTTTGATTTGAGAGTAGACCAACCTTTGTTGGTAGGTCACAAACACTAGTTAATTTAAAGTGTATGGAACCCTTAAGCACAAAATAAGGCCAATTAAAGGGCATCTGATTGACAAAATTATCATTTTAAGTATAAAAGTGAACTTAGTGTTGGTGCAAACAATATTTAGCTCCTAATCACTACAAGAAGCCACATTAAGACGTTTTTAGAACTGTCCATTTGGGAATGCCAATGTTGATCTAGTTCCAGGAACAGTCGAAACAGTTTTCTCTTCTGATCTGTGTGCCCTTTTTTAGTTGGAGGTGGAGGATCAGTGAATGTCGAGTCTGTATGCATCATTACCACTAAAGTTATCCTTCTACATGGTCAGTTGCCAGTTTCAATTTGGCTGCCTCTAATCCGAATCCATTTTTTTCTCAACTCCAGCAACATTTTCCGGATATTCTTTACTCACACACATTTTGAAAACCCTACTCTACATCTTTCAGTGTAATGACTCTGCCATGGCCTTTAACAAATACACTGTTGCACTGTTTAGTTGAGCAGAATTAGGCATTCCATTCCACTTAAAAAAGGAAAGAAAAACAAGTAAGATTTTGCAATGTTTAGTTCAGTAACATGCCAGTATGAACAATGCCATTGTCAACCATACTCCAAAAAACTAATGATGAACCCCAGTTGAGTGTTTCACATTGTTGGCTTGTTCATTGGCATCAGATTTATTTTAGCAGCGTTATACAAGCAGGTTGATAAGGCAGGGTGACTCATGATATGGCAAACAGCAAAATATATCAAGGCATGATTCCAGTGACATCAGTTTTAACATCCTGTCTTATATTTTGTTGCATATTTGAATAGCAAGTATGCCAAAGAAAACAAACACAAAAATCTGTCAGAAATGCAACACAACTTTGAGTCAGGAAGTAGTCTATAATGGTATGAATGTACTTTTTCTTGCAGTAAGCTACCCTGGAAACAACCATGTCTGCAATTCAGAAAAAAGAATTCTCCCCATTTCCCTCTCATGTTTGGCCTCAACTATATGCTGAAATCATGATTTTGCTGCATTATGTTGCTTTGTTCAGGCTTATCCTCCACTCCCATGATCCACGGACAAATCTCTGGGTGGAATAAACTCTCCAGTGGAGATAGCAGAAGCCAGACGGCTTACTTAGCAACTGAAAAGAGTTTCCAAACAGTGTAACACAGAGGCAACCGAAGGGCTCTGTGTCCAAATATTACCTGGACAAGAGATAGAGAGAGAAATGGGGAGTCGGGGAGGAAAGCAAGGAAAAGAGGAAGAGGAAGAGAAAAGACAGGGCGAAGGGGAGAAGAAAAAGAAATGATTAGAGAGAACAAGAAAAATATAGAAGAGGTAGGAGGGCAGTGCTGTTCCTGGTTAGGGGTAGAGAATGCAAGTGTGTGTGTGTGTGCTCGTTTGTTTTCCCTTCAGTGTGAGAGCAGAAGACAAATTGACCATATGGATAAGAGCAGACGGTGGCCAGGTTGTGCTAAGAACCAGTTAGTTCTACCACATTGTGTTGTTTGGCAGTAAGCCTAATGTTTAGCACACTGGGAACAGGCAAACTAATGGAAACAAGCAAACTGCCACAGCACATACTTTTTAAGGCATCTAGGACGCTGCAAGATGCATTTTCTGGCACAGTTTGTTCCACTAGATCTGCAGAGCATTGGCAGCATGCACATACAAATGTTATGTAGAGATGGCAAAACAAATAGATACTTTTGAAATGTGATCAGTGATGATCGGTGGTAATGCATTGGGCTCCATTTGTGCCATCATACATGCAAATGCAATTAAATTAAATACAAATAAATTTATACCAACCCATTAAACTTATAAAATACTTTTTTGGACCCTGGTTCATATTTGCTAAATGAATTAATAATTGCAAAGTATTAAACAGTTGGATATGAATGTTGGTAATGTCTTTTAATACAGTATATGTCAGGGGCTGCCATGTGGTAGCAATAAGAGAACCCAAAAAGCAGACCGGTATTTCCAGCAACAGAGGATTTATTTCAAAGATGTGAACCAAAAAAACAAAAACAGAAGATGAGCCATACCAAAGGGTAGCTAGCAGCAGGCAGCGGGCAGCAAACTTCCGGGACAGACATGCAGACAAAGACAAAGTAGCCACCGAGAAAAAAAAAACACATGCTAGAGCATGAACAAACGCAATGAACCGACAGTGAGACAAAGGAAACCAACAGACTAAATAGACAGGGATAAACGAGGAAACCACACACAGGTGATGCAGAACACAGGTGAAACTAATCAGACACAAGGGAAACAAAACAGGAAGCCCAAAGAAAACACATGAACCAGGAATTTCAAAATAAAACAGCAAACATAAAACACAGTCCATGGAACATGACAGTATATATGTAATGTGTGAGAATGTATATGTATATGCAAATACAGTTTATTACTTATTATTATTTACTCGAGAGTTATAGCTTATTCTTCAGTGAGGGAGCTGACCATCATAAGGGCATATAGGTTTGAAGTAGTGTTTGGAGGCTGCATACAGCATCGACAACCCTCACCAACAAGATAGGGCAGCCTGTATGTAGCCTGAGAAGCAAAACCCAGGGCAAAAAACGATCTTCGAAGCACTCACTCTATCCCTGCTGCTGCTATTTAAGCTCATTGCTTTTTTTGCACAGTAATAACTGAAGGCGACTGTGATGAGTATTTACATTTTGCAAAGTTAGCAACCAGTAACAGTCGAACATTAGTTTCTCAAGGGCAACATGGTTTTTTCTCAGGAGTTGGTGGAGACCAAAGCAGAGCTAAAAGGAACATGAATATGAGGACCTATATATCAGCGGCAAGCTTTAAGACAAACTTCCTTCTCTCCGGCAGACACAGGAACTATCTCAACTTTTCATAACCATGGTTTCTATCAGCATTTTTTGGAAGCAGGAACTGTTGCCATGATCTACGCACTCTGATCTATAACCTGCCTTTTCTTAATCCCTATAAATAACACAAATCAACATGTATACTGTTATTCTAGAGAACTTGTTAACGTCTGTATGACAATATTAAATCGCTATCCTAGATTGAGCAGTTTACGTTTATATGGGTCGTTGCATGGAACTTATATTTGTACAGAGCGTCTTCAGTGATACAACACAGCGTTGCACGAGGTCAGTAAGTCAGCGCTGATGTAGACTCGCTGTTGGAGGGTTTTATAACCCACTTCCACTCCACTACATGGTTTTGGATGGCACTTAATATGGCGGACCCTCCACGTGAACGCACAAATGGAGTGGAAGTGGGTAGGGAGAGAGAGTGGGGGTGGTTGGAGAAATGCCCTTAGACTTGCATAGACTTGCGGCAAGAAACACAACTCCTAAAGAATGTTGCTCTTTGTCTGCTTTATAAAGTAAGGTAATAATGGGCTTGTCAACCCATTCCACATCACACAAGTCATTTGACTCATTATTAAAATAATATAATTATATAATAATATAATATCACATTTATATCATTTATTGCTTTTCCTCAGCTCAAGTATAACTGAAGATCTACTGATCTCATTCTAAACGTGGTTGGTTGCTTTAAACAATATATTGCAGCAAGTAAATTGGAAGTAATATAAGAGCAGTTGCCTCCTATTAGAAGGGTGTTGTCTTCGTCAGCACTGCCATTATCAGGTTCTAATAACCGTCATATTCCTGAGACCTTGGCAGCTCAGGGGCAGCAGGCAATCTTCACCCCATACTAGTGCACCAGAATTGGATTGTAATTGGTCCTCATGCCCACATGTGTGCACGTCTGCATGCTGTATGTGAATGTGTCGGCGAAATAGCATCGCCCACTGTGATAATAAGTGCCACTGGATCTGTTTTAACACGTACTGATTCAATTATTTCATCCCAGTTAGAAAAAAACCCCACAATCTCATTCTTTTTTATTCTGCTGATATTCTGTTGGGAAATGCTTCCAGGGCAATACAGTAGGAAATTGAATAACCTGCATTTGTATGCTTGCTACCTGTGCACTCTCTCTTTCAATTTAGGAAGAGTCAATTTGAATTATAATTCTGAGGTTCAGTCTCCATTCACTAAGTGGAGGGTGGGAATTGGTGGTGGTGGATGTCAGAATGGGGGGCAGAACGATCCATTGGATTCTCTAACAATGGCGGATCTCATTTGGTTGAAATTGTCCCTATTACAATGACATCTATGACATCTCTCTGTTTTGCATTTGTCGGGCAGGTCGAATTATTTCATTTTCTGATAAGGCAATTTAGGTTTTCTGACAGGGTATGTTTAAGTGGCACAAGAGAAAAAATAAGAAATGGCAGCTCATGAAGTAGACTATTTAGAATGTATCAGAGAATAAGAGTCACAAATATAGTGAAAATAGTAGTGGTGTAAACAAATACATTATGATACATTATTCAGATATGAACAGATATTGTGCTCTTCACCAACTTCATATTCATCTCAACCACTTCTCATTTCATATTGAAATCAGCATCTACTACAGCAGTTGCTGTAAGGTACTTAAACCTTCATAATTTTAACAGTTAAACAATGATTATTTTGAGAGCACAGAAAAACCTACAGCATGAAAATTTAATTTAAATTAAAATTTTATTTTATTTTATTTATATAGCGCCATATCATAACAAAGTTATCTCAGCTCTATGGAGCAGGTTGAGACCAACGCCCACACATACAAAGACCCAACCTTTCCACCATAAGCAGCACCCGGAGACAATGGCAAGAAAAACTCCCTTTTAACAGGTAGAAACCTCGACCAGAACCAGAACCAGAACCAGAACCAGAATCAGAACCAGAACCAGAACCAGGCTTTAGGTGGGCGCTCATCTGCCTCGACCGGTTGGGTTGAAAGGTGGTGGGGAGGAGGAGACAGAGCAGGAGAACATACAGTAGTACAGTACAGTTCTACATAGCAATGTAAAGTAATAGATGTGGTAATGGTATTGATACCAACATTAATAAAAATAATGTTAATAGCAGTTTAATAGCAATACTAATAATGAGAGCAGTAACAATAATAGCAACAACGGCAGTTGAGCAGGAACACGGGGGCAGCAGGAGCAACCACAGATCCAGACTCTACAGCACCGGAGGCAGAAATACCTGCAGAAATCTTTAGAAGGAGAGAGAGAGAGAGGGGAACAAGAGAAGCACACAGCTAGAGGAAGAAGGTGAATTAGTAACAATTTACAAGCGAGGCAGCGCAGGTACTGAAATACTACTACAATTTGAGAATTTATCAACAGTTATTTGAAAATGTGC
>JAVQJL010036897.1:0-22215 GCA_036024295.1 Nannoperca obscura
TCAGCACATTACAGTAAATAATTAGAGATTTTAATTATTCTCTATTTATATATATATATATATATATATATATATATATATATATATATATATATATACGTATATATCCGGACGGGAGCGCACAAAGGTTTTCCTACCACTCCAGCTACAGGTCCATTTCGTTTTTATCGGAAATATTCAGAAACCAATCCGTGTCCGTCCAGTGTACAGCCTACAACATAACCTATATTCACGGACACGTGATAACCGAGCAGAATCTCTCTCCTCGGCTTCGTAACAACAACAACAGATATTTATTAGGCTGTTCAAAGTTTGAAGTGGTCCTGTTTGGGTCTGCCTGACGAGCGGTGCGCACCGGCGCGTAATTTCTCCGCCGGCGTGGATTCACACGTGTTTTGATTGGCATAGGGCTTCATATTCTCCGCTCGGCCGCGTCCACGAGCCTGTCATTATCGCCTGCTTATCCAGAATAATCACGTGTAGAACAGCGAGGACTATATGACGCCAACGTTCCCAAATATCAAATCCCAAACATCCTCTAAAAGGATCTTCCTTTTCTCATGCAACTTGAAAATAAATAAATAAATCCACCATGCACATCTTAGTGGAAGTATTTCTTTCTCATAATTATTATACATTACTTTATTATAATTTTGAGTCAATATCTCAAGTCATAATAACGAGATACTAAGCCATACATATGAGATAGTATGTCTAAAGCAAAACATATCTGAAATAATAGCCTATGTCATATTCACGGGGATATATTGAGGGGGGAAATGTCTTAATAATGAAAACACCTTGGTGCAACTCTAACTTAATCACTGCAGTTCACACATTCACCTTTAACAGGCCGCAGCTTCTCCACGATGTGGCGCTGTTCCGTCATTATCACTCCAGTTCGACACGTAAAGGAATTTATCTGAACCTTTCTAAATAACGTGATCAGTGAAGCTCGTTAAGGCACTCAACCATCAAGCCTAAATGTCTCAACTCTACTGTCTGTAAAAACACAATGTCTGATAGTAACCAAAGAACAAACTGACGTGTAGTTCAAATATTCAGCACTAAGCAAAGATTTCAGGCAACCTTTTGGCCTTTGCATCCCAACCCCCTCCCTTTTTTTCACAAATAAAATCTGTCTGGAGCGGGTACTTTGTAATTAGATGATGTTGGCTGAGGCTGTATCCCTGTTATCATGTGGACCTGCTTCGATTTCCCATTAGCAAAGGGTTGTTTTTGCTTCTTTTTGTTTTAACCTGTACTGTTGAGGTTTAACATCCGTTTAATCACACACACACACACACACACACACACACACACACACACACACACACACACGCTTGACTCCACCAGGTCAGCACTAGTGAATCCTGACAGGCAACAGTGAACGCATAATCCCACACCTGTATTGACTAAAAAAGACCTCTTTAAATTGCTTAAAGTCAAAGGCTCAGACTGTTGATGTAAGCTCAGCTGCTTCAGATGTCAGTGCTGGTTGGTGGTTAAACCAGCTTGAAACTGAAAATACAGACTGCTGTGAAATGTTAAATTACACTAGTCAGGATTCAATCTTGTGGTTGCAATTTGGCTCAAGCATAAAAGAAATGCCAGAGGCCCCTGAGAAAAAGGTTATATTGTATAGATACAAAGCTATTGTAGACTGATACAATATGAAATTAGTTTTCTTACAATGTAGGACTGCTGGAGTGAAACTGCCATTGTTTGCATGCATGTTGTAGACTGTGTTTTTTATGTTATCATTAAAAAGGGCTTTTAACATAGAAAAAACTGGTCTTCTCATATAATTATCTTTCACTTGATGCCAGTCCTGCTGAAAATATGCACAAAAGAAAAGACTACACAACACAAAGATCAACAACAAAAAGGTTCTTCAGTGTTTGAAAAAGAGTTTTACTAATACTGCATGAGTGTTCAAAATACCATGAGCAGACATTGACACTTTAAGTGTTCTCTTTACATATTATGTATCGAACAATCATTATTTTTGAAAACAAGCAAAAAAAAAAAGCATTCTCCATGGAAATGTGTTCACCTGTACTATACTATACTGTCTATTAGTACATGGACACACAGCATTGAATAAGCAAAGTAAAGAAAGCAATGCATGTTAAAATGAGTGCAATATTAAAAAGATAACAGTATCAAAAGTAACAAAAGTCCAAAGTCAATTTTCAGCCTACATATCTGTGAACAAGAGCTGTGCTTAAAGGAAATGCTGCTCAGTGTGAATGTATATATGCTGCATTGCAAACCAGTAAAACAATAATTCTGCAAAAAACAAACAAACAACAAAACACTGTTCAATTGCCACAAACCAATTTATGTGGGATTTTGTATCCGGCATGTAGATTGGTTTTAAAAAACTAATCTCAATAGCCAAATTAAAAAGATACAAAAAATAGAAAATGAATAACTGCCACAGTTATTGGTGGTTCACTGCACACTGAGGAACCACGAAACGTCATTTTCAGTGGCAGATGTGTCCATGTCAGCTGAATCTGTCCTTTCCCATCACAGAAAAACACGATTTAAAATCCACACATGAACACGGTAGCCAGACACTGGCTGTTTACATGTGAGTGCCTCCATGATGGCTGTATGGCCACCGCTTTAAAAAAAAGTCCTCAGTGATTCCATAATTTAATTACAGAGTTTCAGGCAGAGTCCTCCGTGTAGACAGGCACAGAGGGAAATATGCAAAAACACACATGACCTTTAGTAAGAGGAATATTTTAGAGACGTTTACTCTCTCTGAGGGATGAATGCTTCCTTGATCTTGGCTCATTTTAGATCCATGTTCAGTTCAAACCTCAGTGCCCAGATCCTACAAGTGAGATTCTTGGAGCTTGTTGGAAAAGGAAACAGCAATGACATTTCACAATTCTTGTTACAAAACTTGTTACCTTTCCAAAATATAAACGCAGAGGAAACAGACCTGAATTTCAGCTTCCCCAATTGCAGAGCACATCGCAGAACTGTTGCAGTAATACCACTTTTTCTTTTCTGTGGTTGTTTCAAGCCTTGTCAGACTGGCTCAAAGCTGCTACGGGGAGCATCGCCCTTCAAGACAAAAACCCCACCAGGTTCCAAATGAACTACAAGTGTTGTCTGAAGTTTTCTCTGTTCCGATCTGTCATTGCACAATACTCTTTTTCTTTTCCTATAGTAAACTGAACAAAATGTAAAGAGTTCCCTTCATTAAAACACATTTCACAAAAACATTTCTGCAATCAGAAAATCACAGATTGGCTCTTTTTATTTCTAAATCTCCTGTCGCTCTCCTTGATAAAAATCAGTTGATATGAAATTTTTTCTTTTTTGTGAAACGGATGCAAACAACAAATAAAAAATTCTAAGTTGCTCCCGTGTAGTAAAAGTGTCTAGCACAGTGCACTGCGTGGCAATAAATACAGAATATAAATACTTTACATGTACCTGAGCTCAGACTCGTAGCACCATTCAGAGACAGAGCACCAAAGGGACACGGCAGATCTCCTCATTCAAAACTCAGAGAAAGCCGCCATCTTTTTTAAGGTTTTCAGAGTTTTCATAGTGCAAATCCTTTTAGTGTCTTATCAAAACAATGTCCCTTCTGGCCAAAGTCTCAGCTGCTGTACTTGACGTTGGCAATTATGCAAGGCTTTGGTAGTGTTGGCGGTTGCTTGGGACTGGGTCTGGAGGGAGACAAGTGATACAAATATGTTCACAAAATCTGTCAGTGAGTGATGCCAGCTTCAGTGTGGTGACAGTTGGACCTCACCTGTTGGGGCGAGGGATAGGGCGCACAGGTCTGGGGGCACAAGGTATTGGTGCAGGGCCACAAACAGTAGAGGGCCCTTGGACTACACCGTGGCCCTGCACTGCAGAGGGACTTCGAACTAGACGAGAGGTCCTTGGATCAGCAGGAAGCGGTTTCTGAGGAGGACTGGGCTTCTCCAACTCCTGACAAAGAACAGACACATCAAAATAATACCTGAGAATCTCCACCAGGTGGCACTCACAGTCAGACAATTACAGCTCAGGCCTACCTACCTTGTCCTACCCTCTTCCAGGCACCAGGGCTGCCCTGCCCATGCAACTTGCGATGAGAGAAACTGTCATGTGGTTTTAATCTTCTCTAGAAGTCTGAGATCATGATAAAGGCCTGCTACCTAGCCCCCATCTGGTCTCCATTCACTTCCTCCCTTTGTCCTTGGTCAGAGAGAAGCACCCCCAAACATCACAGAGAGAAAGGAGCCAAACAACCGGACCTCAGACCTCAATCGCCCATGGAATCAGGTCAACTGATTCAAAACATCATTCCAGGTCAAAGTCAAATTTTATACCCTAATTTCCTGTTTTCATTGAAGACTGCGATGCTTTCAGTCTCTAATGCAGGATATCTCTCTTTGTACCCATAAGGTCAGGTATCTGCTACTAATCCATCACAATGGTAGCCAATACTGTCATGCAATGGGGCCGACTTGAGCTTTATCCAAAAATATCAGAACAGTATCAAATGCTAGTGAAGTGAACTGCTGGTAGATGAAAAGAGCATGTCAGTTATGGTGATTTATGGGCACAAAATGTAACTGTAGCTTCAGCTTAGAATAACTACACCCACACCTCACAAATCCCAAGTCAGTCTAAAAACCCACTGGCTCCGTCAGGTGAAGCTCTCCCATTAGACAATGCTTCCATGCCCCCAGCAGAGAGCTTTCACTGTGGGGAGAAAAAAGGGGCTTTGTCAACGCCTCGGAGCTGCCAAACAGCTGCTAAAGATACTGTCGGTGAAGTCTGCTGCCAACAGGCATCACTTTCTGTTTCACTCTTTGACATTAAATAAAAACAGCTGAGGAGGGGGGGGATCTACTTCCTGAAGTGGAAACACCGCCACGAGCTGCGGCACTTCACCTGTTGTACAGGTGTATGATAACCAAGAACCTTTGTAAAACTGAATGGAGTTCTTTCTTTAATATAGTGTATTATCGAAAGCAAAGCATATAACTTTCATTAATGATGTGTTTTGATTTATGTCCTTTAGTGTTGTTTGGTTTTAACTTCTAACACACTTTGCTTTAGCCCCCCCCATTCAGCATTTATAACCACTATATAAACATTCAATAAATGGGTTATAACACACTATAAAGTACTTGTAAGCAGATATAAGGACCATTTTAAGTGTTTATTCATGTACAGCACATGTTGACAATCATAACTTCTCCTAGGAAGATGTTTTATATTATTACATGTTTTATTATATTGTCATTCATTGTCTGTTTATACACCAGCCTCCGCTTACAGGTGCTCAAAAGTTACATTTGTTTGAATTTAAAACAAATGTAACTTTAATTTAATTTTTAATAGTGCTTATAAATGCTATATAAAAGGGTGCAGGTGTGGGGGGGTATCAAGTGTTACAATGACTTTAATGCACACTGTCCCTGATGAAAAAATTGTGTACAAATAAGAAAGTAATGTAATACATGTACATACAATACATTATGAAAACATTCCGGCAGTGAAAAGTGGAGTAATTATGTAAAGCTCTTTATGGAATACTGATATATTCCATCGTACACCGTCAGAACATTTATTAGCTCCAGAAGAGTGTTGTGTTTCAAAGCCAGGCCTCCTCTGTGACCCCTCTATTAATCTGGACAAGACCAGAATGTCATTATGTGTTTAACACACCTCTAATTAGCCTGATACTGGTGTGGCATCGCACTGACCTCAGATCCCCTGTGGCGTCATTCTCAGTGCTGTCCTTAAAGGCTGGACTGAGATCCCTGACATATTACAGCCAACTTGGGGCTAGTTTCAGAGTCACTGCTGATTTTCCATCTGCATTCTTGTCCTTCTCTTCTTAAAAAAAATCTTATTTTCTCGTTTTCACTTTTGTTTAGGGCTGCAACTAATGATTATTTTCATTAGTGATTCATCTCTCAATTTATTTGTCGATGAATCAATAAAAATGTCTGAAAAGTGATAAAAAACAAGAAAAGAAAAGATTTTTCCAGCAGCCAAGGTGACATCTTCAGGTTGCTTTGTTTTCTCCGACCAACTCTCCCAAACCAAAAGGTGTTTAATTTTTTATGATATAAAACAGGGGGGAAAAGCAGCAAATCCACATGCTTGAGAGGCTTTTTGCAGTTTCTGCCTGGAAAATAAATGACCTCTTCACTCATAATCTCAAGCGTCCGTCTGTCTCTTTCTCACTTTGTCTCTGTCTTTTCGACCCTCTCACTCTTTGGGTCTCTCTGCCTCACTTGCCTACAGGGCATAAGTCAAACCGGATTGAAGGCAAATAAGAGTCTTTGAGAATCACTGAGTGAGAGGGATTTAACACAAGGAACCTCTGGCTTTCTCTCCCCCTCAACTTTGACAGTCTGTAACACCATATCTAAACTCCATGGAATACTAGTGGCAGCAAATTTACCACCCTGTGATATTTGGACATACTTGCTCACTCCAGTTGCTGTTTCATCTTTTCCGTCCCCCACCCCTCCACTGCAGATCTGGCTCCATTTTCATTATTTATGTGGTGGTTTGTATTGTAGAATTAAAGTCTCGCTTGGATGACGCTAGCTGCCGGGTTAACCTGGTTATTTTATGAGACTGTGCATAACTGTCAACATGCATATAGTATATAGGACACAAAATAACCATAAAAACCCATCTGAAGGTGAAGTAAACGACATTATTTTACTGGTTAGGCATTAAAGGCTGTAGTAATAGGCTGGACAAATTACAGCGAGTAACATCATCAAATAAAATGTTTCCAACTGGGGGAACAGGGAACTCACTCACCATGACCATCCTGCAGGAGTTATGGCGTGACACACTGCGAAATGACGCCCCCCTGGGCGCAACGTGGATGTGAGGTGGAAGCACCGGGGGTCTCGGCAGCCCGGGGCCGGGGGAGAGGGACAGGGTGAGAGACAGAGGGACAGGGTGGCTGAGGTGAACAGGAGGGCACTGGGGCAGTCTGCGCAGGCTGTGGGAGGGGTAAGGGGCCGGTGGGAGCACCGCCTCTGGCCCCCGGTGAGGAGGCTGCAGAAAGATGAAAGACAGAACCAGAAGAGTCAGTCAGAAGAGAAACTGTCTGCTTTTTATCAGAAACAGTCATGTTAGCCTCCTCCTCCTCCCTTGCTGCTCTTCCTGATGCTGTCAAAGATGTATAAATCAAACACTCCCACTTGCCGGCTCACTATTCCCACAACTCCTCTTCAGGTAACCTATCAAAGGGAAAGACCAAGACTGTGCCATAAGCACTCGCTTGGCCTCATTTAAAGGTGGACACAGCTAAAGAGCTCACACACACTCCCATTGAGACAGATCCGCCATAGAAGAGAGCCAAACTACGAGTCCCAGCTCAAGAACACACAGTGTAACACATACAAAGGGCATGCACACATGCGCTCATTCTGCGGTTTAACACAGCTCCCAACAACTGGAAAATGACCTCACCTGCACTGTGCTTACATCAAACAGCTTTCCATCCTTACTCTTCTTACCGTTCACCCCAAATGAAAACCACATGCTACTAACTGAAAACACCAATCTCATGGTAATGCACAACAGCCTGCCTCACTCCAGCGCCACCATGCAGCGCAAATGTCAATTCTGACACAGCCCCTCTTATTTTAGCACCCCAAACTCAATCGATCACAGGTCTCGTTCCATTACAAAGCACATCGGGGCAGTAATGGAGTAGTAAAGGCTTACAGTGATGTGGGCACACAAGTCATTACAGCAGAATTCCTGCTCTGTCTTGCAATTATCAGCATCGGGACGACTTTCTATCTCAAATAAGCCGCCGCATCAACATTCTTCATGTGGCAAAAGCGCAGATAAATCAATTTCTCTCTTAACAGGCAGCTGTTAATGACAAGAACTGCATTCAAGTGTCGCGAACACGCCGCTCACCACAGACTCCATTATCACTCCCTCCTCCACACGTCCACGTACGATTTAATTGGATTCGAATGAGCTACCATTTGTGTAAAAAAAGAAAACAACACGTCAATCCTGCTGAGAATGATTTGTTAATAGCAGAACATGAATCATGTGCAGACACCGTCAAAAAGTCTTTGTCCATCTGCTAAAGATGTGTTTGCAGTGGGCTTGTCAAGCAAAGACGTGGGATCTAGTGACCTTGAAGATGGCGGCGCTGTGTGGCAGAGGCGGGGCCGGTCGTGATGGAGACGTCGTGCTCACTGACGGAGGCTGGTTAGGAGTGGATGGTCCGCTGATTGCAGCGCTTACTGATCTGGAATTTAAAGAAGAAATTATATAAAATGTGTGATATTTGCAAATGATTTAATCGTGATTTTCTGAAAACGCACCTGAGCTTCTCAATTTGGTTCTTTTTACTGGTGAAGAGCAGGCCCAGAAGAGTTTTTCTCTTGATGCAGATGATCAGACCAGCTCCGAGGACAGTGAGGAGAGCCACCAGGATGCCCACTGTGAGATTCCTGTTGTCTGCTCAGAAACACACATGGAAGTCAGATTTTATCTGTAAACAATTCTGCAAGCTTGTCTTTCAATTTTTTATGTTTGTAGTCGGAAACTCTCTATGGTTTACTGCAGAGAAAAACATAGTTTTGTGGTGACTCACATTGCTTCTGAGCATGAGTCATTGATTAATGTGATTACTGTTGAAATGATTCCATGCCCAAGACCTATAACATAACATAACATGACCCCAAGCTACAATAAATCAGCCATTTGATGTAGTTTCAACTGTTGACTTACCGGCTAATCTGACGGGACCGCTGTCCACACTCCCTCCAAAACCTGCCTTGTCACAGAATGGAGGCGCCCAGTGAGCCTCACAGTGACAGTTTTTGTTGTTGTTGCACACCTGCAGTATATTAAAATTAGTTGTTTTTGTACAAAACTACAGTCCTTTAACATGTAGCTTCTGCACTCATCAAGCTCCAGTGCAAACACTTAAGGTGACACATGAGTGAGGTTTATGAAATTGGATGCAGACTTGAGTGACACCACTAGGGCTGTAACTAATGCTTATTAGTATTATGGATTAATCGGTGACTACTTTGAGTTGCATGTTTTGTTTAACCAACTGTCAAAACCTCTCCAAAAAATCCGTTTACAATTATATAAATCAGAGAAAAGCAGCAATTCCTCACATTTGAGTGTCTGGAATAAGTGGATGTTTGCGATTTGTGCTTCAGAAATGGCTTTAAACGATGAATTGATTATCACAATGATTCTTAACAATACTCATTACGCAGATGCTCTATGTGCTGCATAGAGTAAACCAGAGTCAACCACCGGCCAGCACTGCTAGGCTCCACATGGCAAAGATGTCAGAGCAGACTTTTTGCCTCATATTTTTACCTCTCTTTCTCTTGTCTTCCTGTCCTGCAGAGCAGAGGAATGGTAAAGTCTAAGGGGATTCCCCAGCAGGATAATATGGAGCAGGTGAGGGCCTTCTTCCAAGGCAACATCTTGATCTAATCTGTGCATGCAGGGGTGCCCTGTCTCCTAGAGGAGCAACATCTTTTTACTTCTGAGTAAAACAGCGCTTAGAGCTTTATAGATATGTCTTAATTGGAACAAGACAAACATGTCTGTGTAATCACTGAAGATGTTAAATTTTAAGAGAGGGTAAAAACTGTTCCCTCTGTAGCTTTGATGAAGGTGTCACAGTCTGGGACCTACCACTGAATGTATGAGTAATACCACA
Organism: Nannoperca obscura; assembly: GCA_036024295.1. NCBI lineage: Eukaryota > Metazoa > Chordata > Actinopteri > Centrarchiformes > Percichthyidae > Nannoperca > Nannoperca obscura. The sequence goes on from JAVQJL010036897.1 coordinate 9,719, forward strand.
AAGCCCCATATTTCATGTCAAACAGGACCACCCATAGATGTTTGATGGGTGACATTTAAGAAAAATCCAATATCCAGCTCAAAGTCAAACTGTGTGTCACTGCTTTTAGCTTTTGGTCAAATAAAGCCTGGCCTTTAGATTTCAACACAGTTTTTGGGACAAGGACGACTGCCTGAGAGTATGATGAATGGCACTTAAAGCTGGGCAAAAATGAAGCCATTATATCTAATTGATTGAACCTTTCAGCAACAAGAGTGATTCATTGCAAGGCATTGTAATTGATCCCTACACACAGTACACGGGGCATTTTGCACATATTACAGCCAAAATGAGTTTCTGCATGGGTGAGGAATATGGGATATTAAGCAAACAACTGATTTGGATGGGGGCTGGTTTTGAGACAGACAGCAGGTCTTCACGACACTGAGATTGGATGAAAGGTGCCGTACTCACCCCTCGGCCACTGCACTTGGCTGAGCATGCGTGCACACCAAAAACACTGACATTCTGGCACTGACGATTCAGACACATCTGAAGCAGACAAAGACATAAAAAATTGACAGTGTGAACATTTCAGTAATATTCTAAACCCTTTAATCTTTCAAGGGAATAGGCCAGCAGATCCAGCTTTCGATTTCTTTTAATTTGCCACAGACAAACCACTTCAGCTATAAAACAGCATAGCAAGAAATATAATTATGTTAACATTGGGATTTTTCAAGAATGTATTAAAGCGGCTTCTTAAAAGTTGTGGGCTCCTTGAAGGCACCACACCCAAATATATTGAGGCTGAATGTGAAGATGAACTTGGCAGCACCGGGCACAGAGAGTAATGCCAGAATCCTTGACAGATGAGGGCTGATGCTAGATCCTCCCTGAAGGTGGAGGCTCATGGAGAAGTAAATTAGACTAAATGGAGAAACTGTATCACTGAAGTGACCAATAGCTGAATTGATGACCACTGGAAGATGCCAAATAGACTGAATAATGGTTGTCTTAGTCATGGCCTGTCACTCCACATCACTTTTTCCACACTTATTTCCCAGCATTGGGGAAATATATTTATATTGTGTTTTCATACAGGCTTACAGATAGCTACCCTTACTATTTAGCAGTGGTGGTAGAGGTATTCAAATCCAGTTTTTCAAGTCTGTCTTAAAACAACGCTCACATGCCCTCGTGTATGTGAGTTTTTGGTTGCTGTAATGGGTGGATGTCCTCATTTTGTGCAAAAATGCACTCTAAAGTTCGGCAGGAGCCAATAAGACGCTTCAGTCAAGAGGCTTTCTTAGTTAAAAAATGTCCTCTTTGTTGTCATATGCATATCCAAGTACCTTTATATTGTACTTAGGTACAGTACTTGAGTAAATGTACTTTGTAACGTTCCACCACAGCGAATGAGTCAGTACGCTGGATTGATTTGTGTGTTGCATGTGTATCAATACTGGCTGTATTTAACCGTGACAGGCCTCAGCTCTTACCATTCCATCTCCACACTTGGTGCCTGTCAGGACCAGGCCGGGGTCGGGCATGTCATCGCCCAAGTAGACATGTGTGCCTCGGCACAGTATCCTTCCCCCCTCCTGCATGGGGATGTTTGTTTCTATAGAAACAGCGTTGGTACCAATTACTGGGCGGTTAGCTCCTCCTTGACACTGGATTTTTCCACATTTAGCATCTCTGCAGACAGAACGAACAACATCGGAGAATAACAATGTGATAATTAAATAACATGTCACTGTTTACCCAAATGTGTATATATATGCAGTTCTTTTTTCTCTCACTCGTGCTGTCCAATTAGGGAAACTGCAGAAGAGGCAGCTTGTTTGTGCACAACCTGAAAGATTTAGTAACTTGCTGCATTTCACCAAGTGACACTGCAACCTTCAATTAGACCTTCATTATTTAATGTTAATATTTAAGTCTTTGAAATGTCAGAAAGTTATGAAGAAAGCCCATCCCAAGTTGCCAGAACCCATGAGTTGTTTTAGCCGAGCAACAGTCGAATACTGAAGATATGCAATTTACAATGACATAAAACAGCAAATTCTCACATTAACAGTAGGAGGCTGAAACCGATCTGGCATTTTCACTTTTCATTTTTTAAGCAATGGTTCATTTCAGCACCAGTGACTCACATCCACTCCAGCCTCTAGCAAAAGTCCTGTCATATAAGAGTGTTTAGTTATGCTCATACAAAGAACAAATGTCCTTAACTGCATTCCACAAGTGACATACAATTAAATGCATTCATTGGTTTCTATGGGAACGTCAGGTCTTACCGTGCTTCACATTTGGCAAAGGAGCCTTTGGAGTCCTTGCCACAGTTGCCATAGGGGTCCCCTGCCGAGTTGACCCTTTCAAAGCAAATGCCTGGAGCTGGCTTTGCTCCTACAAAACACAATGAAACACATTACAAAGCTGGCCACAATTATTGAGCCATTCACGGGCAGTGCAAGGGGACCCTTACACCTACCTTGGCCCCACAGCGTGATACATTGCTGCTCGTGAGTCTGGCAGATGCCGTTATAACAGTAGCTGTCCTTGTTGTGGCAGGCGTGGCCATCATGCAGGTAGACGTTGGATGGGCAGTGAGGGCTGGTGCCCGTGCAGAACTCAGGGAGATCACAAGAGTTACTGGATTCACGGCATGGAGTGCCTGCTGGCTTCAGCTACTCTCAAATGTTGACAACAAGCAAACAGTCATTAAGACAAAGACCCACTGTGAAGCTCAGACAAATGTGCGGTGAGCTGAAAAGAGCTCTGGAAATATATCTTCCAAATTCTGCTAATGGTGCCAATTTAAGATTGAAGTTAATCAGAGAAAATATCTTTGTCAAGACATCCATGCAAAAACGATGTTTTCAGTATACATCCTACCTGACAGTCCTGGCAGCACTGCCCATGTGCACAAACAGCGTCCCCCTTTAGGGTGCAGGTAGTGGCATTGCAGCAGGGATTCATACATTCCTTCAGATAGAGAAGAAGGCAAGCAGAAAAATGTAATGTTAGTGAGGGGGAACAAAAGGAAAGAAGAATTAACTCAGCACAGAAAGATCATATATCACCTCAGAGCAAATGCTCTGACTATTTTTATCAGAGGGGATGCAGCCCTAGCAGGAAAGTGTTCTGTGGCAACTAAAGAACCTGGCAGAGGAAAGGAAACAGCAGTTTCTTGTTCTCTCAAAACAACAATGTTCCCATCTGACAGGACTCACAAGCTCATTTAGACCCCTGAAACCGTGAGCTGGATGATAAAGGAAATAGAAAACAAAAAAATCCCTTCTACAAGCAAGCGAAATATTGTGTAATCTAGACAAATTGGCTGCCAATTGGGTACGAAAAAGATTTGGTAAGACACTATCTGACCTTAACCTTTGTAGGAAAAAAAGAAAAGAAAATACACTATGAAATCTCAGAACTTCAAGACAGACGGTCTTTTCATTCAGCTCAATATGAAAATGAATTTACTAAAACAAGACTATAAAGAAATATCTGAAAAGAAGACCCAAATTCTCCTGTTTCTTTACGCCAGCACCAGGAGGTTGTAACACCCAGATATTTACACTACCCTCCCCCAACTCACACGATCTCTGTGCAGGTGAGATTAAGCAGTCAGTAATGAAACCTTCTCAGATTGAATATCCTACTAAGAAAAATCACTGCCGGTGACCGTGAAACTGATTTAAAGAGTACCTTAACACTTCCTGAAAAGTCTTTGATGACCTCCAGTGGTTTAATGTCTCATCTTGTAATCCAGGACCCAGTGACATCACTGTTGGGTGTGGTTACAGAGGGCAGTGAAGCACTGCTCTTCAGCCTGGTGTTAAATTACTCTTTAAAAATATGGCAAAAAACTAATAAAAATAAGACAATTCGAAAGTTTACTTGCTAATCTTATTGATTGTAACGGACATTGCTTTTAAATTTTATATATTTATTTTATGTTTTGTTTCTCATTTTAATTGGTAAAGCCATGGATTGTTCATTTATTGCTATTTTATTTTCATTGTGTCTGCATTTATTGTTTGTAGCTCAACACCAAACAAAAGGGTGGTCCCCCCCTCAATGTGTTTTCCAAAGTTTTAAATAAAAGGAAAGAAAAAATATTTTTGGACGATTAAATCAACCTCAAGTAAGATATTAAGACTTTCTTGAATTGCCCTTTTTGCCGTGCAGAGAGAGACACACAGTATCTGTACCATAACATTTCCCATCTCACTATGGAGGCCCATGGCTGTATCATGAGCCATGCCCCACCCCTATCAGCAACTGTCTGCCTTCTGATACAGACGGAAGCTAACATTCAACCAGGGCTCAGCATGTGTGTATGTTTGCTTGTGCATGTATGATCTCACACTGAGGCAGGCTGACTGGACCCCCGAGGGTCAGTTCTCTCCCTCTTGCCATTAAAAAAACTGTACAGCCGAGTGCAGTAAGAGTCGGGAGGAAGTAGATGGATGGAGCTGGCAGGGGACACAACTGACATGATGGGCCTTCCAGAACTTCTTTCAGCCTGAAAACCATTAAAGGCCTTTCCCATGGTCCCCGAGGCCAAAGGAGGCGGAGGCGTTGCGCAGAAAAGAAGAAGCCTGTGATTGTAAGAAAGAGGATCCAGGCTTTTTAATGAGGGGTTTTAATGGAAGAGAGAGGTGCTGTCTGAGCACTCTGATCTGGCCTGGGTTGGCATGACGCCGCTCAACTGTGTGGAGAGCTTTATTTTCGCTGCTGGCTCAGACCTGCAGCGCTTATGTCAGTTCTTTGTTTTGAAGGACAAGGCCACTTTCAGCCTGACCCAGGCTGATGCTTGAACAGCGCACAAAAGACTAGCTGGGCATAAAGGTGTAAACATATCGTGAAAGACAACAAGGCATCCTCGCACGTATTATATAATTCAAAATATCCTTTCAAATCAGAATAGATGGCTCCTTCATATTTCATAATTCTGTTATTGTCAGCCTGCCTCAGCTTGATTGTCAGTTGCTTCATGATTAACTGTTTTACCACCCTACAGTCGCAGCAGTTAGCAACATGTGCCGCCATTATGTATGTGCATGACAATGCAGGTTCATTTAAATAATTCACCACTTGACAGGGTGAAGCTGTCAGCGATGTTTCCTCTCAGTGAATTGTAGCACGATCAGACAACCTTCTTCCAATGCACCTCTTCAGTGCACAGAATGAATAAATTCACACTCTCTAAGCTCATTTTCTGAACTCTATGTTTGCATTACGAGAGCTACGTGTGCTGTTATCTTCGAAACAGAGGTGAACTATTTGTATTTACCTAGGGAAGTGTTGGCTTGTACCACGTCCCTGTCGGGAAAGCTACAGAAACCACACTAGCCCGTCTGCTAATTTCATTCCTCAAACATGGGAAATGTAATTAACAATTATGGCAGATGTGGAGATGAAACAAGATTGCTGAAGAATTGTATGTGGCCTGGGGATAAAACATTACCTATAGCAGTCTCACCTCAAGTTCTCCACAGTCACACTCCTCTCCCTCCTCCACGTAGCCGTTGCCACATTTCTGCCCTCCATAGAGCACCTTGACCTCTGGCATGTTGAACAGACACATCCCGACGCCTTTTTCAAAACTGGCTGTCAGATCCTTCTTGCTGCAGCTGCTGAACACTGTGGGGAACGGATACCTGCCAGGGGAAGGAATATTTTGTGAGCGACACAAACAGAAAGGGAGAGAGGAAGAACGATTGAGATTCCCCTCAAGGGTCCTCTTCAGTCTGATGTAATCAGTGCTAATTGCTGCTAATCACAAAATCAATTAACCACTAGAGTTCAGCAACCTCTCCAAAGCTCCATCAGCATGCTAACAGGCACAGGGCCCCGGTGACTTCTCCCTCCACAGAGAGAGGAAGATCTGATAAGACATATTTTATGAGACAGGCGATCATAAAAACTCAAACCAAAAAGTGCTTTCTTAGCAAGAGTTGCAACACCCATAAATTTGGGAGAAACGGGGGATGGTGTGTTTTTAATATTGTTTTTGGAGCGGACAGAGAGGGTGGTCTGTTCCGCGGGGAAAGTGCACAGCCCAGGGCTCTGTCTGCCAAAAGCTTTGTTACAGACCTCATGTGGCTTTACTGAGCTTTTCTGTAATAATATAGTGTCTTAGATGACTGTGTGTGTGTGTGTGTGTGTGTGTGTGTGAAGTGTACATGAATATGTGCAGATTGTATCTCTAAGTGGCTCTTGATAGAAAAGCACCATATGAGGGTTTTAATACCTCCACCCACACAATAAATGTTAGTCTAACAAGTGAATCTGTATGTAATATTCACACGTATATCTAGGCTTGTCTTTGTGCACACAGATGAGCACAGGTATGAAACAATACGTGGCAGGTCCAACTTAGATGTCCAAATGTTTTTTTTCCACCCAGCTGGACGTCAGGAATAGATGTAGTTGAACCTCATGCCTAGTTTGCTCGTCAACCTTTGTAGGCATTCATTAGCCTCCTCATTTTCAATTCAGAGCAGTAAATAATGTCCAGATTAGCAAAAGTTCTGCAGAGAAATCAAACACATTCTATGTGTTCAGTGTATAATGTATTTTCCAAAATGACAGTGACGGAAATTGGCTAGCTAGCTTGTGAAGTGTTTGTGTTCTGGAAAATGACAGCAAACATGTCATGGGTGTAGCACAATTGTTAATACCTACAAATCTTTCAATAAGCATACTTCAAGACATACACAGCCTGAGCTGCTGTGAAAAGTGGTAAAAGAACCACTTTTCCTCTGGAGTTTTTCATTTATAAGAACGATGTATTTCAATGCAGCTCAATGTCGACAACTCTTTCAAACTGTTTTTCTCTGATTGGGTTTCACGTCTAATGTGGATCTAAATATGATCGGGCATATCAGGGAAATCATGACATGTTTTGACATGACCTCATTCTCGGCTTGCCTCTGATCTCCATCATGTGTGTAGGCGGCTTACATCAGCTCCTGCTGCTGACCCCCCCTCCTCAACACACACTGCTCTCTAACGTCAATACGATCCAGAGGTTGTGTTAGGTGAAAGTGGGGTACCTTGAAGCAGATCCCTCTGGATTCAAGGAAAAGATCAGAATGGATTTGTAACTAAAGGAAAAGGCAAAAAGAACGAGCAATAAAGAAAGCTGTAATAAGCTGTAATTTTTGCGCCCTCTTTTTCCTCCTCCTCCTTTCTGAGTACCTCTGGGGATCTTGCTACGATGAACAGCTGTCAAGGCTGCTGTTCAACAGGCTGGCCACTTCCTTAGCAACTGCTGTTGTTGATTTCCTCTTTGCCCCCAAAGCCCAAGCCAAAATTGCTTGCTCAAGTTGCACCCCCTCTTGCTGCATTCATTCCATTTCCATGAACTCAGCACTGTTCTTCAGTTACCAGACCAGGCAATCCATGACAAACACTCACATCCCTGTTCTTTTTTTTTTTTTTTTTTGTAACTCTGAGATACATGAGCGGCTCAGGATCCAGCTGTTCTTTATGAGAGGCAATACAGAAATAATTGGTCTACCCAGCAATGGTCTGGGGGTGGGAGGAGGAATAATGGCTGTGAAAAGGCAGAGGCACCAATGAATTACAGTGGATGGCATTTAGCAGCTGTAATCCCCAGGGCTAGTAAAGCAGTGCCAGGCATTCACGGTGGGCACATCTGGGGCTCACGGCGCACTAAAGACAATCTAGACAACCACTCATCCCATGGGAGTCTGGGCACCTCAAAAGAAAAGACCCAGTATGACTCTGTGACCTTCGGGCTTGTCTCATCCTGTTCCGGCTTTACAAAGGATGATGCGTGTTCACCTCTGCCTGGTCTCTAAGGCTGCTCTTTTCGGTCTTATACTGCCGCATTGTTTCTCACCTGGTCGTCCTTCAGTTCCATTATGGGATCAATGCTTGTCTGTTTGGTGTTCTTTTGTTCATCTCTAACAGTTGGCTTCTAGGCTTCAGAGGTACTTCAGTTGATGGTTGATAGAGTGTACAAAGCACTCACCGCGACTAATCTGCAGCAATGGCCAAACAAGGCTTTAAAGGATCTGTGGGAGGTGTGGCAATAAGGAATCATTCCCAAATCTATTACAGTCCTTTATGATCTTCCCTACACTGTGATCGAACTACAGAGCTGAAGGTTTCCAAACATCTCACAGCCCTGCTGCTTTGACAAGGGGGTAGATGAGCTGTGACAGGTAACCCACATTTTTGTGGAAAGTCATTAGTAAAGACAAAGAAATTCATTCAAGACAAACATTCTTTGGAGATCCAGAGATCCGGTACCTTCCTGCACTGCTTGATAACACTCAAGTACAATTAAGTGTAAAACTTTTACATGTAATGAAGCTAAAGATCTGTGAGATTAAAAGATTTCTCTAGCAAATTCAATTCAGTTAGCAGTACAGTCAGTCTTCTGTAATGAAAAAAAGAACACATTTCTTGTTAAAATGTTGCATTACAAAGGCATGAAGGTCATGTCTGTATATGAGTTTGCATACATCCAAACCTATTGTACCAGCCATTAGAATACTCTTAAGGCAAAGTATCTCATTCAAATACACAGAGGTTTTTAACCCAAAGTCTGTCCTTATGATTCAGATCACAGAGAACCAGCACATCCTGCGCAGCCAGTTTATGTCACTTCTTTTCAGCCATAAAACACTGATCAGGCTATGAATCAGATCTGCCGGCCTTTTCAATGACGCAGCTGCCAAAAACATTTTCCACCAACCTTCAGAAGGTCTTTAGACAAAATTCAAAACGTACAAATACTGATTGTGACCCTATCTTCCTTCGGTTATCACAGTTTTATTACATTTTGGAAGACCCTGATCTTCTGGCACAAATGTGAATAAAAGCTAATTCAAACCTGACTGTGACAATTGTAAGTATGACAAATATTTCCTCCTTGCTTGAGTAACTGAAAACCTCAATTGCTTCACTACACATTTAATATTAATTTCACAGCTTCCTTTCAGCATGTAGAGCCTGAGCTCTGGGCGATGACATTAGGTGATATGATCTGTTGTGGCCTTTGGTGCCTGGCAGTCTGGCCTACGTTGTAGATACTAAAGAGCATTTTCACATTGATTTCCCTATGGACCCAATTAAACAAGGCATACAGGAGAGTTCCTGTTCTTCAGAGGGGCACGGGTCACATTTCCATGGCATGCCTTGGACTCTGACTCACTTTCTGTGATTCCTGATTATTTTATGACAAGAGAAATATATCAATCTCTAACTGATGATGATCCCATGCTGCACTTATCATCTTACCTAGGGCCTGACCCATTAATTAACCCTGTCTTAATAGTGCATCCTGGAGTCTATCTGTCCATCAGCATAATTTTTTTAGAGTAACATTTTTTTTTTAAATATACATATTGTATATCAGAGAAATCATTAAAAAAATGATAACTTTATAACTAATTCATCAAACCAACATTTTCACAGCTTTTTGTGCATGCTGATACATACCAGATACATAAGTAATAATATCATCTGCATGGATCTGGAAACCCGCTCCATTACACAAATCTGTTAAATCATTTAGATTTCACACACTGGCGGTTTAGTATGAATCTCTAAGTCATTTATATTAAAAAAGAGGTAATTTTAACATTTCTTTCTGAAACCCTTGGTGCAAAGAACGCAATTTGCATCCTGACAGGAAGACTGTCAGACTTGTGGTCGAGCTCCATTCTGTCGAGCTCACTTCTCCGCTCAGCTTTCACTGAACACCTTAAAATCTCGTCGCTTGGCAACGATGGTAAATAGCCACACTTTGTAGATAAAAGAACGAAGCAAGTAGACTGGACGTCAGAACAATAAAAAACATTAAACCTAGAGAGGCAGCACAATAGAACTCAATGGTAAATGGAGTGCATTTAAGTAGCGCCTTTCTACCTTAACAGACAAAGCGCTTTATATTTTAGCCTCTCATTCACCCATCGATGGCGGCAGAGCTGCCATGCAACTTTGGGTTCGGTATAAATTGTTACTTCAACAAATGGAGAGGACGAGATGGGGATCGAAGCGCCATCCCTGGGATTAATGGAACCCACTCCACCTCGTGAGCCACTGCTGAAGAGAAGTGGACTTATGTGTGGAGTCCCTGTTTTGGTCTCTGAGAGAAATGGATCTCTCATGTATCTCTGTCCATGGGGCAGCCAGCAGCAGCTCAGTTGTTGTTGTTGTTGTTGTTGTTATTGTTGTTGTGTGTGTGTGTGTGTGTGTGTGTGTTTCGGCCTGTTCACATTTAGAGCTAATGGGGGGGATAGAGAGATGGATGGACAGGGGGACATGACAATTGGCCGTGACCAATGTGAACAGGAAACAAGCAGTGCTCTGTGCAGATGTTCAACTGGCACTGGACCAGCTCGTAGTTTTACTGCCCCCACCACCTACCCCTAACCCCCTCCCCTCCACCTCAGTATAATAATGATGAACTGGATCTCATTATCTCTTCTGCTCAATTCCTGGAGCCACAGCAAGGCCAGGACATCTTGACGGGTGTCTGTCTGTACATATCAGCGACAACGAAGACATTCATGTACTCTATATCATCAAAATGTAATATCAATCAAGACAGCCAAACCAAAACACAAGGTACTCCTCACTGAGAGTGTAGGCAAGTGTTGCAAGTACTTCAAATTATTAAATACAGTGGCTGGTAATCAGTGGGGCTTTTGTTCCAACTCATCCACGTCCTGCTCTTGTGAGGAGGTATTCTGTATAATCACATTGTGCTTTGTCACGAGCTGGTCCCCTGCCTAGAAAAACATGGCAGTCAATGCTATAAACAAATAACTGTAGCTGCCAGGTGATGAACAACATTCAGGTGATTGCAGCAGAGCCAATGTGTGTGGCCACATGGCATTTTAAAGCATGGAACGGCAAGGGGCTTGAGCTGGACCCAAGGGAGATGTAGTACCGCCTCAGGCAGAGTATACGGCGCTGACCTAGAATTAACTGAGGAAGCAGAAGGAGGGAATACAGAGTTCCTAAACATCCTTATTTAAATGTAGTGCTTCCTTAATCCTGGATAAAATAGCAGGGCAGCAATATGGAGCAACAAAGACTATATCATTTAATTCTGTTGTCAGCTGGAATAAAAAACAGTCTCTTTGGAGAGCAGAACAAAAAACTAAATATTCATGTCTTATTTTGTTACTCACTAGTCTATATTTGGTGCAAACTAAAACTAACTTTATCACATTTAAAGAGGCTCGTCACTGCTACGTACGACTTCAGAGTGAGACACTTTAAGGGAGAGGTGTTACATTTTCTGTACATGAAAACTGTCTAACAGTTTTCAAAGGTATTTAACTATTTATTTGGAGCTGCAGAGAGAGATTTTCCAACATTAAAGTTGCATGTGTGTTAAAGAATAGACTCCCTGTAACTGGCTGTGAATAAGGAGGCAAAGGAGACAGCCAGGGAGGGACCGAGTAGGAGAAAGAGGGAAACATTTCTTGCTCTTTTTTTATGTGTTCATTTTGTTGCCAATTTTAGGACAAAGTCCTTGACCAGGGATACCCTCAATCAAGTTTAAATTCAAATCTACATCTTACTGCTGTTTTGTTTTATGAGTCTATAATCAAGAATAGTGTTACCCTGTTTTTCATGGGCCTGATCCAAACCAAATACAAAGGGTTGTTTCCAGCATCAACACCAATCGGAGGCTCCCACAGACCACTAGACCTTGGGCTGGACTTGATACCCACTATTTCCACCTGGAACATGCCTATCCTTCTGCTCAGTCCACTACAAGATGTTAGACATTACAACCCATAGTGAGTAACTATTTAAAAACTACACTTCTGTGTTGATATGTTGTTGAATGCAACACAATTGTGTAAATTTCTGTTAGCACATTACATTAAGTGCAATATGCAAAAGACAAGTGCAAAAGACACTTTTCTTTAGTCTACTGGAGATGAGCTACATTGTGTCAGTATAAGTAAAGCTCTACTATTTTGATCATGCACTGTCACTGAACCACTGGCTTCCCATTCAGAATGAGTCCCGTTGCCTCAGGGCACTAACGCAGCTGTTGAATCTGCCATAAACCCAACGGGCCAGCAGTTCAACAGCATTATTTTCTTACCGCTCGACAGACAATAAATTACAAATGGAGAGCATGTGGAATAATGTTTACATATGATCGCAATCTCGCTGAATTTAATGAGTGACTAAATTAATGCAAACTTAATGATGGTTTGACATCACGATGATGCATTTCAGATGGTTTTGGAGTCAGACGTCATTTGTAAAGCCCAACCAAAAGCAGCCTCACTGGAGTGCATTGAAGCAGTGAATGATAGCGTATGTCCTAAGGCTGATGAAGGCCAACTAGCTGAAATAAAACTTGCAATCTTGGATACTGCAGTAAGGAGTGAGGGGGGGGGGGGGTGGGGGGGGGGCTGTGCAAAAACACTTTGAAAAAACCCCAGGGCCTCACCCAGTGGCGGGCCCCCAGAAGCCACCACCACCAGCCCACA
>JAVQJL010036899.1:0-22255 GCA_036024295.1 Nannoperca obscura
ATATATATATATATATATATATATATATATATATATATATATATATATATATATATATACACACACACACACATATACACATATATCACACCATGAGTCAATGGTAGAGCACACACACAGCAGCATTGTACACAGGAAGCATCTCTGTCATGACGCAGCTAATGAGAAACAGAAAGCATGTAAGTAGAATAAAATGAAAGTTAATACAATGAATTGTATATTACAATTTTATGAGATCTGTTGAATATGCAAAAACAACTACATGGAGGCTAACACATAATAGACAAATCAGACATACTAACCTCACTTACAAAACCCACCCTAATGAATAATAAAGAAACCTGTTGCTGAAAATACAGTAAGACATTTGCTTAAGTTTCTGGCTAGTATTTTCTAATTCACCACTCCTGTTGCACGTGGCATTTCACTATCTTGAAACACTGGTATTCAGTATGACCAGGCACTATTTAACAGAGTCACACTAAATTATCAAGACAAAAGTCTCTAGTTAAGTTGTAAATCTTAATGTTATCACCTGAGGCCAATCCTCAGTCAAGTCTCAAACCTAAATGATACCTAGGAAAAATAAAAACAGTACCGAGTTAACAAAACACAATAAACAAAATGTCCTGAGATATTTTGTTCATCAGTGGACTGAACTATTTCTAATGAGATATAAATGACTTAAATAATGACATGTGGGCAACTGTTCCAGAGCCCCAGACTCAAAGACCCCAAAAGCACCAGAGTAATTAAATATAAATGATTTGCCCTGTGAGATCTGGTCTGTGAACCTTTGTTGCATGACCCTCTTGCTTTCTCCCTGCATTTCCTGTCTGTATCTCCAAAGTCCTTATCAAGTAAAGGCAAATGCCCCCCAAAAAACATTTTTAAAAAGTTGCACAAAATGTTATTAATTACAATTTTCATAGGAATTTGCAAGAGTATGGTACAGTATTAACTAAGGAGGTGAGTCTAAACAATTTTATGTATTAAAGGTCTTAATTATTTTGTGTATATTGTGCTCACATGCACATTCCTAAATAAAGGCATGCTTAATCAAATTACCATTATATTAAAACCAGGTTATATCCCAGCGCATGAGTATGATTGGTTTCTGGATCTTTGGGCAAATAATAAAATTTGGAGGTGACCTGGTACTTAATGAGGGCAGTGCTCAGTTTTGAGGACTTCTATAAAGGCCTACCGACAAAATGCAGCCCCGACACGTTTATCCGGCCATGCAGTAAAAGAGGTGGACAAATAAAACTTGAACACTTATTAACAATATTATAATTATTTCTATCATTATTAAAACATGTTGTTTTGTAGTTTAAGTCGTTGTAATCTACTAAGTGGCCTATCAGTACTCTAATTACCGGCAATACCTTAAATGCCCTATGTGTGTCTGGGACTTAGCACACTTTCAGAAACTGTTACATAAGACAGGTACATGTTGCCTCCTTCAGCTGCTGTTTACGCCTGTGCTGTCACATGAACGACTCGGTTTCCCACAAATCCACTCCGCGCACGCGCAGAACGCGTTGCCTGACAGTGGTAAACAGACGTCAGAAGGGAGTCTTCGCCTCGAGTCAAAACAAAACAAAACCAAACAAGTCAAAAAGATAGTGAAGGAGTGGATATTTGGATAGCCACAACGACGGGAAGTTTACGGCACTTCTCGCTGATTAAAAACGGACACTTGGGGGAAGTTATCGGAGGCGTTTCACGGACTTTTTCACGGATTGTAAACTCTGGAGTAGCAGGAGCTTAACCAGCTAACGTTACGGTGGCTATCGTGCTGTTTTCAAAGTGCAGCGAGTGGGAACCGACAGAGCTCCGGGGCGACACAACTTCACCCGACACCCGAGAATTCGCTCTGTAGTTCGGTCGCCGACGCCGCGGGGCGACGACCGGCGGGACTCCGGGCCTCGGCCGAGAGGCTTTTATAACCGCTTCTTCGAGCATCGTGTGCCGCGGCAGGAGTGTGGAGAAACATGGCAGATGGTGACATGCGCCTGGCCGCAATGTGGCGGATAGCGCAGACCTGAAAGCCCGGACTTTTCATTCGTACATTTCTCTCGCCTCCCCGCCTATTTTTTATCAACCCGAACAACATTTAACGGGGCTTTAAATCGGCTCTCCTTTCCTCTTCCCTCGTTTTGAAATCTCTGCGGTTGTTGAGTTGCAGCGGCTTCAACACACAGGCCAAAGAGACCAGGGGCTCGTTGCTGCTGCTTTTTTTTTCTTTTTTCTATTTTTCTGGCAGTTGGCGAACAAAACCATTGCTGGGATCAGCCGGGCTACATTTCTGCACTTGACTTGACTGTTATTTAGCCGGACTGGCTTGTGACTGTGTGGGGGATCGTTTGGGGATTTAAAAAAAAAAGAAGTTTCTTTTGGCCCGTGGAGAGCCTAGACATCACGTTGTGTACAAGTGGAGACGGACAGGGGCTCTCCTGAGAAGCTCCTTTGTAACAGTAGCCAGCTAATCCCTGTTTGTAGTCTTCATGCATACTGTAGCTTTACAGTAAAAACAAACCCAGGCTTTGAATGAGAACATTTGGGCTATATTTAATTTGACAGGCTTTGGTACAACATAATCCTTAATTCTGATTCCTTCTTCAACTATTGTTACATTCTGAGAAACAGTACTTTTAGTTTTTACATTTTCCCTTTGACAAGTTTAAATTGTGTTTATTAACAGGAATGGCATTATTTTGTATTCGTAGCCGTATGGTTGTGTTGTTAATTTCCAGGTGAGCCGAAACCTCTGTAGATCCAGATGTTTTGGTGCCCCTTGTCACTCTGCCACATTTGTTTTTATTTCATTCAAACAAAGGGACTCTCATCCCAGCCCTCCTTCATTCTATATAACGCGGAAGGTTTATGATAGTTACTATTAAGGAGATTATTTGGGTTCCCTAATCTCCAATCTGGGGATTAACCGAGGCTATTGGTGTGTCCAGATTATTACGTCTCTTTTCTAGGCCCCTCTGTTTACACCCCCGCACTGGTTGAAGCATATTGTTTTTGTGTCAGGAAGTTTTTTGTTTGTTGTTGTTTTTTTTTAAACGCATCACCCGCTCAAAGTTAACTTTAAATTTTAAAGGTAGATGTTTTAAGTGGTCGCCTTTTTATTTGTTGCTTGAGTGGAAGTTCAGAGCCATGGAGGACTCCTCGGTGCCCCCGATTGACCCAGATTTCGAGCCGCAGAGCAGACCCCGCTCCTGCACGTGGCCCCTGCCGAGGCCCGACATCTCGGCGGTCAAACCGGAGGGGGCGGATGGCACCGAGTCCGCCGCCGGGACCCCGCCCGCGGACGAGGACAAGTCCGAGCCGCAGCAAATCACGTCCGAGCCCGAGAAGGCGGCCGCGGCGGTCGAGGGCGGGGTCGCGGCCGGCGTGCCGGCGACGCCCCGCAAAGGATCGTCCCGGCGCAACGCGTGGGGGAACCAGAGCTACGCGGATCTCATCAGCCAGGCCATCGAGAACTCACCTGAGAAGAGGCTGACCCTGGCGCAGATCTACGAATGGATGGTGAAAACGGTGCCTTACTTTAGAGACAAAGGAGACAGCAACAGCTCCGCCGGCTGGAAGGTGAGTAGGCCGCACATGGGCGTGTACATCTTTACTGCATCACTGTGGACGGTATTTATAGCTTTACAAGTCAAGTTACATCATAAACGCACCGGTTTGCAGAGAACCATTCTGTTCTTTGGGTTGGTCAATGAGGAAAATACCACAGCAACCAGATTAACGTAATCCAAAATCATGAAAAATTGCCTCTTCAAAGTGTCATATTTGACTTTATGACGATGAGACGTCACTGTTCATTTTCAGCAGACGTTCACTTGCTGCAAAATAATTCCTTGTTTTGGGACAATAAAGACATGAACTGAACTGACCTGGGATAGATGTCACTTAGTAAATACTTTTGTATCATTAGTTCAGACCACTGGCTCCCAACATTTTTGGGCTTTTAACCCCTTGAGACAAAGCAACAACTATATGTGACCCACCATTCATAGTTTAGACCCCCTTTTTTGAAAATGTGAAACATATATTCAAATGAGGATGTAGAATGATCCAGTACACCACAAGAAAAATATGAAATCCCTTCAGAGTTTTTTACCTCTTGGGGGCGTCCCGACTCCCAGGTAGTATTATCCTTTAGTGTAACTTATTTCCATGTACCCATGCTTTAGTTTCAGTAGGACAATTTAAACTTTGTCAGTGCCAAAGTTGATTTATTAGCAGTGATTGACCCGCAAATAAATAACATTTAATGAAAGGAAGCCCACTCTTAATCTGTATAACCTACATTTTGCCTAATAATAATTTTTTTCTTTCTGTTTTCAGAATTCAATTCGTCACAATTTATCACTCCACAACAAGTTCTTGAGGGTACACAATGAATCGACAGGCAAGAGCTCCTGGTGGATGCTCAACCCGGAAGGGGGGAAGACCGGGAAAGCTCCCCGCCGCCGGGCCGCCTCCATGGACAACAGCAGCAAACTGCTGAAGAGCCGCATGAGGGCCAAGCAGACCAAGAAGCAGGCGGGAGCAGCCGGCCTGGGGGGCGCTGGAGGGGCGCTGCAAGGGGATGGCAGCACGGGTTCAGCAGGCGCAGAAAGCCCCAATTCGTCCCAGCAGTTTCCCAAATGGGGGGTCAACAACAGCAGCCCCTCGTCCCGTGGTAGCCTGGACGACACTGACATGTGGACCACCTTCCGCCCACGCACAAGCTCCAACGCCAGCACCCTGAGCGGACGCCTGTCCCCCATAGCTCCTGGACAGGAGGACGAAGACAACCTGCCCGAGGACGGACTCCTGGGGAGATACACTGCCAGCAGCTTGACCCCCACTCTCACCGAGACCCTCATGGAGGAGCTGGATCTCATCGATGGCCTCACCTTGATGACCGGGCAGCCGGGAGGGGCCAGCCCAAGTACAGCCCCACCAGCACCTCCCACTCCGCTGCCCTCCGCCTCCACCCTGCTGCCTCGCGGCTCCAGCTTCTCCTCCTTCCATCAGCTGCAACCATCCAGCCTCCCGCAGGCCCCCCCCCAGGCCTCCATCTCTCAGTGTGGACCCAGCAGCAAAGAGACGTCATCTTTCAACAACTCCCTCTTCAACCCCATGTCCAGCGGCGGCTCTCGTGGGGGCGGCCATTACAGCCCCCACGTGCCCTCCAGCCTGGAGGCACTGCTCACCTCCGACTCCCCTCCTCCGAGTGATGTCATGATGACCCAAGTAGATCCTCTCATGCCCAATCCCGGAGGGGTGGGCCTTATGGGCCTGGGCACGTCCGTGGTGGGCATGAGGTCCAAACCCAATCAGCTGCTGTTGGGTAAAGGGCTGGAGCCGAACACGGGGTCCCCCATAACGCTGCAGGCTCAGATGCAGCCGCATCACCTTCACCACCAGCAGCAGCAGCAGCCACAACAACAACAACAACAACAACAACACCACCAGCATCACTCTCAGATGGGGTTGGGAATGATCCTCTCAGGTATATCTCAGGACCCGTCACAGCTCTCTGCCCTCAAAGCCCAGCATGCCACGGTGCCAGCTGTGGGCTCTCATCACGGAGGGCCTGTCGCCTCAGCCAATCCCGGCTTGAGCCTGCAAGGGATGAGTCAGTTCGGAGCTTCCTCCTGTTTCCAAACCGGCCCGGACCGACTGCCCACAGACTTGGACATAGACATGTTCACCGAAAACCTGGATTGTGATGTGGACTACATCATCAACAGTGACCTCATGGACGGAGATGGCATTGACTTCAACTTTGACCCCATACTGCCTGGAGGCCAAGGCTACGCAGGCCCGACCACCACACAGGGCTCCGCTCACAGCTGGGTGCCCAGCTAATTCCTATCCTGACCACACAAAGTCAGCCAGGTACACAGATCGCTCTCAGGTTCTTTCATAACACAAAGACACTCGGACCATTAGGGTGCAACTGACGGTTACTTGTATTGTTGGCTCATCACTTTTTCTTCCCGGTCTTATTCTATAAAATGTTACAAAAGGTTGAAATGCTTTCCAGAGCCAAAGTTGACACTTTCAAATGTCTTGTTCAGAATCAGAATGGTTTATTGCCAAGTATGTATTCACATACAAGGAATTTGTTGTGGTGCGTGGGTGCCAACAATAGTAATATATACATATACAGAAAAATAAAATAAAAAAGATTTAAATAAAAGCAAAATATACAATATACAATAATAATAAAAGAAGAAGAAGAAGAGTGGTTATTCCCATGTTTACTAGCTCTCCTGCCTACATAATTACCCCCTGAGGGATTAATAAAAACATTATTGGAATTACTTTTTTCTTTTTTTCTCTCCCTCTCCTCCCATGTTCAGGGTTAGCAGTGGAGGGTCCTCCCTGTCCTCCCTCTCCTCCCCTGCCGGAGTACAAGGAGACGGCCGTCTTCCTCCTCTCCTCCCGCCGGCCGCTCACCTCTTCCTCCTCCTCCTCTCGTCCCCTGTCCTCCTCCTCTTCGTCAGGAGTGGGGGGCTGTGAGGGAGGAGTTGGGGGGCCCCACTGGGAAGATGAAAGCACCAGCAGTGAGAGCAAGTCCAGGTACTGCGCTACCAAAAACGATATCTATGTCTAAATGATGTTTGGGGTTGTATCTACTGTAGTCAATTACCTTCCTACCTACCTAGCAACCAGAATAAAGTATTGTAGGCTATTTGCCAGTGGAAGTATTCAGATCCTCTACTTAAGTAAAATTACTAACAGACAATATAACAATATCCCATTACATGTAAAAACCCTGCACTCAAAATCCTACTTAAAGTAAGATGATGGATGTGCTGATATATTATTATTTATGACACTATTCGATTGTTAATACTAAAGAATTGTTCTGTAAGCAGGATTCCGCTGTTGTAGCTGGTTGGGGTTTAGCTAGTTTTAACTACTTTACTTTATATACAGTTGGGCTCCAAAGCGTCCAAAGATCAGTCTGAGGGTCTTGAGATGAGTAATGAGGTTGGAAAGAAGAAAAACTGTTCTGTAACACAAATCTATATTCAACGTTTGGACTTTTCTCTAATGTTTGCTGTTGTGATATTCTGTATAATTTCACCTCTTATTTAAATGAAAACATGTTTTCATAAACTAAACAAGAGTTAAGATGGGAGGCAAGGTGTATTGTTGGTGCAGTAAATGGTTAAAAGCTGTCGTTTTGGAGGTCATGTATTTTTACTTTTTTGATTACCTTCTAAAATGACTTTTTACTGAGAGATGCATTTGCACTTTTTTGAGCAGTTTACAACAGTCACATATGTTGTATTTGTGTAGTTATCACTTTATTTGTTCCACTCCTGAAGTCACGTAACATCCTGTGTAACATCTTCCTCACTTGCTTTCTAGTTCTTCTGGAAGCCGCTACAGGCCAACCTGGAAGCCCAGGAGAGAGGCCCTGAACATCGACAGCATCTTCACCCGACCAAGAGGCTCGTCACTAGGCTACAACACCCTGCCTGGTCCCTCTCTCCCGCCGGAGCCCCAGGACTCCCTTCCCTTGGCGGGACCCGCTCCATCCACACAACCGGGGCTGCTAGAAGTGGAAGGGAGGGAGGCTGGAGAGTTGGAGGCAGTGTTTGGGCTGGTCGGGCAGCCCAGATCTCTGGGCAGCGTGCGGACAATGGGTCCCCCTGCCCCTCCACCTCTGAGAGGGGTGGAGCACCAGCCACGTCTGATTCAGAGAATGGAGAGTGGCTACGAGAGCAGCGAGAGGAACAGCAGCAGCCCCGACAGGTAGGAAGCTCACAAATAACAATTACTGTCTCTTCCTTTCTGTCCCTGACGTTTATCGTCTTTTCCTTTCTTGGTTTCTCTGTCACTCTTGTTTTTCCATTCAATTTCACTTTGTCAGCATGAAATACGAATGTGACATCAGCAACCACAAATTATCCAACAATAGTAGCAATAACAATAAATCAATTAGTGGACATATTTGTCTAGAGACATATGATCTGCACTCTCAACCTTCTTCCCCTTTTGTCTCTTTTGTCTTGCTCTCTTTCTCTCTGTTTTTCTTTTCTTTCTCTGCACAGGGAGGTGGGGCAACAGAAACGGGTGCTGATGTCAGGACCTTCATGGCGCTCAGTGCCCAAGTCAAAGAGCAGCAGTGCCATCCTGCAGGAGCTGCCCTCCCCCAGCTGGGGTGGCAGCACCAACGCAGGTGTGTGTTTGTGCGTGTACTCGAATTTATCCGCTGTGACTTGCATTTGATTTGACAGAGGATTTCATTTTCCATCTTTGGGGTTTTGTGTGCGTTCAGGCTCAGGCTCAGGCTCAGGGCGCAGTGAGCTGGACGAGCTGCAGGAGGAGGTGGCGAGGAGAGCCCGCCAACAGGAGCAGCAGAAGCGGAGGGAGGCGGAGCGGGAGGCGGCCATGGGATTCAACCCCAAACCCAGCAAATTTATGGACCTGGACCAGCTCCAACACCAGGGTATGGAGGCAAGAGGGCTGAAGAGAAAAGGCAGAAAGAGACAAGTGGGGGGGCTGAGGGTGGGGGAGAAAAAAAGAGATGTATGGGTGGTAAACCCAACTTACAGAAAACACATTATCTCACTTACCTCTAGTGGTATCTAGTGATGCAGATAGTTTTGGTTTCATTTGCCCATGTTTTTAGAAATGTGTCTGTGCTTCCATACAATTGATAGAATAGAATTTCGTTTTTGATTATTTAAAAAAAATGGAAGTATTTCTTTGGTCTGCATCAGTCCTGATTTAAACAGCTGACAGTGAGATCCAAAGCTCTCTATCTGCATTCTAGAGACCAGAATCAGTGAGTGGGAAAATATGTTTTTTTGTAAATGTGTGTGAACTGGACAAGTGCATTTAAAGTTGCACAGGAAAATATTGTATGTTTCAAACCACAAACTGCAAACAGCAGTCTTATTAGACAATTTGGGATTTTAGTCTCAATTTTCAGTTACAAAAAATAAAACCAGGAAATGTTTATGGCATTTCATTTGGAGGGATTTGAGGCGTTTAATGCTGTGAGTCATTTCCTGATCTGGGTTGATAAAGTGTATTTCTATTTTAAAATCTTGCCAGGTGCAACTTTAAGGTCACATTATCACCTGTTGTCTATTTTAGCAGTCACAGTGACTTTTTATGTCCGTGGTTCTGTCTGACCTCCTCTTTGTCCTCATTCCCATCTGTTCATCTGTCTCTCCATCTGTCTCCCTCCTTTTAATTTGTCTGCTGGTTCAGTATGTGTTACCATAACTCAAACTGTATATATTGGGTTTTTGTGTGTCATCCATGAGTGATTTATGTGTGTGCGTCTGCATCCAGCTGAGCTCTGTCTGAGTTCAGTGTATCTGAACAGAGCAGAGAGCAAATCCCTGTCAGTTTTTACCCCCTGTGGGACATTTACTGACCAACACTGATTGGGAAACTCTCTCAGTGTGATTCCCATTTAAATATCGACTTGGTCTCAAGTCACACTTAAAGGGGCATTCCATCAGTTTTACATGCTCAATGTACTAATAGTCACGGGGAAGGAGACTGTAATGTCTTCTGTGGCTCTGGAGGAGCTTTGTCAGCTAGAAATGTACGCTTCAAACTGAGGGCATGAGGTTTTGAAACATTTAGGCATATACCAGGAATGGAGCTTCTAACAAAAGAGGATGTATAAAGGTGCTTAATGGGAAGTTGCCAGTACTGCTCTATGGACAGCTATGTCGGTCCACCACTTTGGTCCAGCCTGAAATATCAACAACAACTGGATGGATTTCCATTAAACTCTGGACAGACATTCATCGTTCCAAGAGGATGAATCCTACTGACTTTTTTGATCCCCTGACTTTTCCTCTAGCGCCACCATCAGGTCAGATTTTTTATTTGCCCAATACTTTGGTTTGTGACCAAATACCTGCAAAACTAATCACATTCCATTCAGCCTCATCTGTTCTGTGTGTTTAGGACAATTAGCAAACGTTAGCAAGCACACCAAAGATGGTGAGCATTATACCTGATAAGCAGCCTCACAGAGCTGCTAGCATGGCTGTAGACTCTTATCCATCTCTTGCAAGTCCCCCAACTGTTTGGATTTGTAGTACTAAATTGCACAAGTCACAATCAGGACTTGAAATTTGACCTGGACTTGATTGCTGTGAAAGTTGACTTTCACAGCAATTGAAAGGGAAAAGGAAAACAATTGCACACAATGAAAACATTGAACAGCCGCTAACACTGTTTAATTACATTTGCATTGAAAGCACTTCATTGAGGATCTAAACTACACTACTAACAGCTTTAATCAGCTTTGAAAGAATAAATGCTCACATGCTGTCTCATTTTAAAGATCAGCATTCAGACACTTAAAGGATTTGCATCTTGACTTGCAATTTGCAGACTTGTGACATGACTTGAACATGGACTAAATTATATGTGGCTGTATGTGTGTGTGTGTTTTTTTGGTCCATGCGTTCACAAATTACATTTTTTCTATTTGTGTGTTACTATTTTCATGAAATATGTATCTGTGTGTGTGTGTGTGTGTGTGTGTGAGAGAGAAAGATTCTTGAACTGCAGGTGTGCAGGTTTTCCCATCCAACTCAGCACTAACTAAATCTATATCAGGGATTATTATGTTCTGTCCTGTCTGTCCTACTGTGTGTGCTTCAGTGTGTTCAGACTCATGTACCTGACACACACACACACACACACACACACACACACACACACAGACACACACACCCCTGTGAGCACACACAACCTTGATGGAGTGAAAGGACGACTTTCAAACAAACAGATGGCATCGCTATCAGTGCGATTACCTAACAGAATTTGGTTTCCCACATCTGTATCGATGGTGTCAGGCGGACTCCAAACAATCTGCTTCAGTGTTTTAGAGGACGTTACAGCCAACAACAACAAAGCTGCCATCAACCTTCCTTTATTCTCTCTATCAATCACAACTCAAGCCAAGATGGGTAATGGCTGCTATTTTGTTGTCCTCTTCTGCATCTTTTTATACAGTAACCAACTAACACCCTTCAAGGTGCGTTCAAAAGGCTACGCACCATAGAAAGCTTTGTGTGAAAAACAACAACAACTTCTGTCTTTTTTTACTGTTTGGTGTCTGGCTTCATGAACGTAGCCTCAACTTTGCTCCTCACTTATCTAATCTTGACTTTTTGACTTACATGCATTTACAATAGAGTTGCAAAGTGGGAAGAGATGCTGGGTGTGTAAGAATTTCTATTTCAAAGTTTTCTGCTAATCATAACCTCAATTTTTGTCAACTCTGGAAATTACAAGATAATGGTAAAGCATACTGTAACACTCCAGTACTCAGACTCAGAAATGTCTGTTATATAGCAATATGATGTTTTAGTCATCAGAATCTACTGGTCAAACCAGACCAAGTAAGGCTTTAGCAGCAAAACACCTGAGTGTATTAAATTGATTTTATTGCTTACTGATTATTGGCAGTTTTAATCATTTCAGTTTGGTATGGGGGATGGTGCGAAATACTACAATACTCATGAGCCTCAGCAGTTGTAGCTATGGAAAGTAGGTGCAAATCAGAGCTGCAGTTAATTTGGAATAATCTTTAGTTGTAAATGGGAATAAAATACTACACCATACTAAATTCATCTCAAATTGACCCAAAATCTGAATGTGAACTGAATGTTTTATCTGGTTTCTACAAAGCCAATGTTTTTAGCTATAACTCACCATTAGAGGACGTCCAAAATGAGTCCTCCCTCTTTGCAACTCTATACAAGTATAAAATACCCACAGTGACTTCAGTAGAGGAGTGTAATGCATGCCGGCCCCCTCACAACCACTCCTTCTGCTCTACCTCTATTTTCTCTTTCTCCTCTTGTCACCTGTTCTTTCATCCTCACATTTTGTCTCTGTCTTTCCTTCTTGTGTTCTTCTTTGTTGTTTCCTTTCCTCGTTCTTTCTCTGCCACCCTGTTACATCTCTCTGTCTTCTCTCCTTTTTATCTCCTGCTCTGTTGTTAACATCCTCAGCTGTGCTCAGACCCCTGCATGAGGCTAACGCTCATAGCGGATTGGCTGTAGCTGCGTGCATGAGGAGCACTGGGGGCCCAATCAAACGCAGGCAGGAACAGGAAATGGAACGGGAGACAGGAAGCGCCTGCCCACAGGGGCCTCGCAGGTACCACCACTGTCCTCCCTTATGTGTCTGCAGCGGTGCCTGTCTGAAAACCACCTCAGACCCCCTTCTCCCTATCTCACTTCGTGTGTGTCCTCAGCTCAAGCTGTCCTTAAACCCACCTCAGGACTCCTCTGTGTGTGTCCTCTGGGTGCTGGCTGTCTTTAAACATCTCAGCACCCTCGTGTGTGTCTTCAGCTCTGGCTGCCCCAAAATCCCAAACCCCTGTTTTTGTAACCCCAAGCACTGCACTGTGTCCTGCTGTATGTGTGTGTGACTGTGCGTGTGTTCTCAAACACACACACTTGACTATATACAGTACCTTCTTATCCCCTCTGTGTTTGTGTGTTTGTTGCAGTGCAGTAAAAAACTGCTTTGCTGGGCTCTGTGTTGCCACAGAGAATAAAAAGAGAGAGACAGAGTTGCTCTCTGCTTTTCCTTGCTTCAGTGCTTCCCTTCATTGTTGTTGTGCTACTCTTTGTAGCTATGTGCTGCCAAGGCTTCCCTCTGCTCTTTGTGTGCTGCTGATCTGTCCCTCTGTGTGCTGTGAAGCTGCAGTCCGTCGCTGTGTGCTGTCGTGCGATTGCAGTCACACAATCTTGTGCTGTGGTTTGTTTCTTTTGCTCTTTGCTGTGTGTGCGTTACAGTACGTCGGTGTGTTTCCCTCCTGATGGCTGTGTGAGGAGGCGGGAGTGAGCTTCAGCATTGAAGTTTTTGTGCAAGAAGTGCTGAGCGAAGAAACGTCATATTTCATATTTAAAATAGCAGCTCATCTAGAGATTAAGAACTAAATAATAGTCACTCAAGTGTAACAGGGTCCAAGAATTCCACAGATTTAAGTAAATTAAATGTCTTTGGCTTTTAGACTGTTGGCCAGACAAAACAAGCAATTTAAAGATATCAGCTTTGGAGATTGTGACAAGAATCTTTCACTTTTTTCTGACATTTTATAGACCAGATGATTAATCAGTTAATCCGAAAATACAAATGAAAGATCAGAGTGGTATAAAATATAAATAAAATAGGATTAAATAGAATAAATACGTTACTAATATAAAAGTACAAATGTACAGAGACACAGAGACGCAAAGAATATAAACTGTGTAAATAAGATTTTAAAATAACCAGATTGCAAAGGCCCAGTCTCCTCTGGTTTATCGCTGAGGATCTCAGGTTAAACTCAAGTTTGAAATACAGTCAGGAGTCCATCTCATACGTGCCTTAAAGGAGGTTATTAAAATCTTAAAATCTAATCTCTCATTGGATCTCGTAAGGAGTCTTACTGAGGTGCTTTAATCCAGCTGAACTGATGGTAATTATGAAGGCAGGGACAATGACTGGATTTTCTTATTTAGTCGTGTTAGTGTCGGGTTTAGTCATTAGAGCTCAACCTAAACTGGAGCCAGATTTGTTAATAAATGAATGATCTGTAAATCCAAAGTGTTAACAGCAGGATGAAGGGAAGGGGGAGGAGGTAAAGCTCAGTGCTCAGCCTCTTTTATTACCTTCCTCC
Organism: Nannoperca obscura; assembly: GCA_036024295.1. Classification (NCBI taxonomy): domain Eukaryota; kingdom Metazoa; phylum Chordata; class Actinopteri; order Centrarchiformes; family Percichthyidae; genus Nannoperca; species Nannoperca obscura. The sequence continues at coordinate 13,679 of JAVQJL010036899.1, forward strand.
TCTCCTCTATTGATCAACACAAGCCTCTGATTTATAGCTCGCTGCTGCAAAGCCTGCTGGGTAATTACTAAGCCTGAAAAGAGACGGGAGAGTTAATGTGGGGGATGGGGGTCGGCACCCTCGTAGACACATACAGGTTTTGCGCCCGCTGTCTTTAAAAATAGAAACACCAATTTACAGACTCTCTGTTCACACGTACCGACACACACACACTAGTTTACTACACACACACACACACACACACACACACACACACTGCTCCACTGATAGAGTGCAGAGTGTGTACCATGTGTCTACAGAGAGGATCCACTAATGTTCAACTTATATCACATCCTCCACATATCAATTTATGTAAATCAATAAAGTAATATAGTGTCCCTCTAAGACTGAATCACTTCAGACTGTAGAAGCCACATTTATTTTCCACGTTGATACACTGCATCAGCACAGATTAGATTGCTGTTTTGACAGTCAAATTAAAGTAAAATCTGTGGGTATGTTCAGATCCGACAGTTAAGTTTGGTGAATCTGCAGCGGTGTGTCAGTCAGTGGCTCTGAGCTTGTGCCTGATTCATAAACAGCATGGCTGTAAAATCCCATACACAAAGCAATGCTTGCACAAGGCTGCTGCATCATTGTGTGTTTGTAGCTGATTGTTCCGTATTAAGTGAGCTTGTGTGTGTGTGTGCGTGTGTTTGTGCGTGTGTGTGTGTCTGTTTTCTGCTTGTTTATCCTGGTATGCTGTTGTGACCTTCCCTCTATGCAGTAACTCACCTGACGTCAGAGCAGCTCTGTATTTTTTTGGGGGGTGTTTTTTTTTTCTGACTGACACCCTCCCTCTCTTGCGTCCTCCAGTGAACAGCCTGGCCCGGTCCAAGTACTGCTGACGCCCAATCAGGAGGAGGAAGAGGACCAGACACCGCCCAACCAGGACGCTGCTGTGGCCCCGGACCCACCTCCCCCACCCTATCGGCCTGCTCCCCCTCGACCCTCGCTCACCCTGGCCATCCCTCACCCATACGCCCCTTCCAGCCAAGGGGAGGAGGGGGAGGAAGGCGAGGGTGGGAGGGAGGGGACTGGGGTGAGGCTGTGTGAGTTGCTGCAGGCAGGGGGGGTGAGTGTCAGACCCCTGGGGAAGCACTTAGCCATCTCTCTGCCCTCGCTTCCTCTGCGTCTCTGGGATACACACACCACACACACTGAACACGCCACACACTTTGAACCCACACACACTCACCCACCCCCTCCTCCTCCCCCATCTTACCCTCTGGAAGCCTCCGGGCAAAGAAAACCTCTCACGCCTCTCTGGCAGCCCCCCCAACCCCATTCCCCCACCGGCGCTGCTCAGCATTGGCCGAGACACGGCGCTGCCACCAACAGCAGCACACGTCATTGGTCCTCCTGGAGTTTGGACCGCCCAGACGCCGTGGTAACGCCATATGACACGCCCCCAGACCGCTGTGTTCCCATCAGGCCGCAGACGTCCTGTCAGCGCCACAGCTGCAGTTGTCAGTCCTCTCCAGGACACTACAGCTCCCAGCATGCCCCAGGGCAACATGGTGATCCCTGCTGTGACCGCGAAGAGGCTGAGCTGTCTGAGCTTGACTCCCTTTACCAGGCCAGTCTGCTGGCTGGAAAGACAGGTACACACACACACACACACACACACACACACACACACACACACACACACACACAGAGTCATGCACAAAACCAAGAGCTACCACAATATAACTTCAAACCAGTGAAATATTTCAATTCACTGAAGTTTTCTACGATGATGCACACAAATAATTTAATACCTAAAACGATTAGTCGATTAATCATTATTCAATCGTCAGTACATTTATCAACAACAATTTGGATAATCAATAAATTGTGCAAGTCATTCTCAAGCATTCCCTTTCATTTTTTTAAATTGTGAATCTATCTTTGACTGTGTGCCGAATAAAACAAGCAATTTATAGAATTTAGTGGTATTTTAGTGGGACTTTATGAATAGTCAATGAATCAATAAAAAAGTGACACATTAATTGATGATAAATAAAAAATAAAAGACTTATTACTTGCAGTCCTATGGTACTGTAAAGTCAGGTTTGCTGTAATTATTTCTTCAAATGTGTTATTTGTTTGATTCCCACTAGAGACAATGTACAAAGTAATTGTATTTAAAACTGTTGGGACCATGTTGTGTGGATGCTCACTCTTCGGTTATTATCGAAAACAAGCTAAAAACGTCAACTGTGTCCCAGTTCCTAATTCTGAGTAGGTTTTGAGTATGAGGTGTGTTCGTGCTGTAAAAAAATTTAAGAATCTATATTTAAAACAGTCAGTATGCATTCTAAAAATACTTTAAATGCTCTGTTGATTATCCCACAATGCAGTGCACAGAGGAAGTGGATTAGCTGCTCATGGCTGCAAGAAACAACAACATAAAAATAAAAATAAAATGTTTTCTTTTTTTAAATTCAAATTGGCTGGGACATTTTTACAGTGCAAATGTTGTATCTTTCCCTTTTAGTATAAAACAGTGATGTATGTTGATTTCTTGTATACTAACTGCAAAAAACAGAACCCTATAAAGATTAGTAGATAGTATATACTGACTACAATTAATATGTAGATAATAGAATTGGGACAAAAAGCACAAAAATATTTTTTTCAGGCAGGTTGTTACAGCTGGTTCTGGGAAGTTACTGCCTTTTGCCCTTTAGGATGGTCTTTAGGAGGGCTGTCTAGTTACTTTATGAAATCACAGAAATTTATATAAAAATCCAAATGAAATCTAGTTTCCAAAGATAAATGACAGGAAAATGTTTATAAATTGATGACTTGGAACATTTTTAATTTGCTGAAATAGTGCAACCATAAAAATGGCAGTTTACAGTTTACTCAATAAGTGTGATGTATTGGTTCAGCAAAGGACTGGAACATAATTTATATTGAATATATTAATTATGTTGGGAAATTGTGTGGAATAAAAACAGTTTTACCTACTGTAGGCTACGTAAGGGTACATTTGGGAACATGGGGAAGATTAGAGGTTGTTTTACAGACCATCCTTCGTGTTTTGACCTCCAGCCCTGCCTGTGTCTGTTTTCAGGCTGCAGCCCATCAGAGAGGCTCATATCCAGGGTGGGAGGACAGGCTCGCTCCAAGACCCCCAACGCAGACATGGAGAGGAGTGTGTACGGGGCGGACTGCACCAGCACCCCCACCTACCTCAACAAGGTAACATTTATGCAGTCTTTCTAAGAGAAGCATGTTTGTAGGTCATCGGTTGGATTATCCAGCATCTTGACAGACATTTCCTCCCCCTGCAGCCAATGATGTTGTGGGATCTGCGTTTCGGGGTGGAGCCTGATGAAAACCTGAGACGAATTGGACGCAGCCTGAGCGGCACAGTAGTGACCCCGCGCCGCAGCCGCCTGACTGCAACCCGCAGCCTTGTAAGTGTGACTTCCTGTGCTCTGCTGCCCCTCTGTGACCGTGCTATTACACTGCATCTGCCTGATGTCCCGCTGTGGCACTTTACACATTGCTTTTCCCTGTGCTCTTCTCCCCTGCTGTTTGTCTTGGTTTTTCCTTTTGTGCTGCTTTTCGATTTCCAATCCGTCCTGCTCTCTCTGCTTCTTTGCCTTCTCTTTCCTCTTTCTCTCTCAAAGGTGAAGCAGGCGGATGTCAGTGCCTCTCCTTGCTTACTTCCTCTCTTCTGAGTCCCTGTTGCTAATTCCACCACTATCACCTCCTCCATCCTCCTCATCACCAACACCTCCTCATCACCACTTCCCTCCACCGCTTCACAGGTAAACACTGTGCTAAGCTCATATGACCTTGTTACACTAATCTTTAAAGGAAAATACCACTCATCTGCTTGAGACTGGTAAGAGTGTACGTGTTTGAGCTACTTTGAGTGCCAGATGAGTGTGTTTCAGAGCCATTTTTAAATCAGGTCAGAAAAGCAGTCTTTTCTTTCTTTTCTTGATATTTTATTAATTTTTGGTTAAATTTTTTTTTTTTCTGGCAAACCAGACTCATCTGGCACAAAAGTAGGATAAGCCCCTATTTGCACGTAGCAATATCCTGTGCACTGATTTGTAATAACTGTGAAGAACCAAAGGTTAATTTTATCCCTGAGCAAATCTGTCATGTGTCAAAGCCACAGCTACATTTTGTACCCTAACCAAGATGATAACCAAACACCCCAAAGGCAATGTAACTCATTCTTTTTCAAAGGCATTATAATCAGGGTTCCCCATCAAAAACAGGTTATTTCCAACTTTTGAGGTTTTATTGTGTGCCAAAATGACATATGAAATAACTGCAGGCCAGTCTACCTGTTTGTGTATTTCTTTTAACACTTCTTCAGTTTCGGGGTGCAAAAATCACACCTCACTGTGGGAGCTGAGGCTAATGCATTTCGACCTGAAATAGAATATGTTATATGCCAATATTTGCTCAAGAAGAGAAACTGTTAAATATTTATTATTAGTAATGATTCCATTACTTCGCACTAAGAACTGGCTCTAACCCTAATAGAGTAACTGCTGGTATAAAGAACACTTAAATAACAGTCAGTCCTCTTCAGCTTTTAGCCTTTTAGAGGATACACTGACAACAGAAACTATATGTTTTTCAGAACAGGTATTTAATATATTAAACTGAAACTCTTAATATGGCAGGTTAGATACTTGTGAGCCACCCCTCCAGTTGAAAGTTGAAAATGACATTTGTGGGGCAAGCTGCCAGAGGTGTGGGCACCTGAAGAATGAGCAACACAGGAAACAATGATGTTACAAATACAAAACAGAATAATAGGAAACAGCAAGTAGACACTGACCCTGTCAGATTTATTTTATTCATATAGAATGTGAGGTGAATACAAATTAAAACAAGTCGCAAAACTGGTCTCCAATATACAAAAGGCTTTATCTGGCCCTCATCAGGGAGCACGTCTACATGCTCCCAGTTATCTTGGTTTTGTGCATGTAAACCTGGATGAGCTAGCTGGAGTACATCGATAAAAACCAGGAAACTGTGAAAACCTAATCCAGGTTTCTGATCATTCACTGGAATCCAGACGTGCGCACATGCTCAGAATCCTGGATACTGTTATGATCATGTATTAACGAGGTTTCTAGTGTTCCATGTAAAGGTCATATCAAGAAAATTATCAAAACCTGGGACAATAATATGCATATGAATGCACTCAGTGTGGTGTGTAAGATTGCTTCTGATTTCTATTTTACTCTAGTCAAATGACTAGAGAAGACTAGACATGAGAAAAATAAATGACATACAAAACACCATTACAAAATACAATATTTAATCTTTATCCATTATTGGGTAAAAAAGGGTGAAATTTTTGTTCAGTGCCTTTTTAACATCACATTTGTGAAATGAAAAGTAAACGAACAGTTGACCTCAATACATGCCTCCTTTAATGACATTTATATTTGTAATCTACTAAAACACCTTACAGTATGTGCAAAATATACTTTTATATAATTTAAAAACACTTCATTCTGAGAAGTTTCTGCTTTTAACTTTTTATGTGAATTTTCTAGATTAGTCTTTTAGCATAGCTCACCTGTTGTGGAAGAGGCCTTTTGGCACGTCAGGTAGTTAAAAAGCTTCCACCATATAGCACCTGACATGTTATTTAGAGCTTTAGTGTGTTCATGTTTTGACCTTCTGTGACCTTCTGAACTCTTTGAATCTCCATTTTGAAAACACAGTGTATGAACACTGAATTTGAGGTGCATCTTGGTGCTATTCTGACCTGCTGTTCATTCCCTCCTCTCTCTCCATGTCCAGGAGCTGTCGGGCGGCGCAGGGAGTTTCTGGCTGTGTCTGACGGGGGTCAAGCTGTCTTCTGGCCAGAGTCCCGCTGTGCTTCACTAATGTCTCACGGCGTCCACCTCCCCGCGGAGCAGCAGCGCCGGGATCCTCTGCGACCTCGCTTTGACGGACCTGGAATTGGCTCAGGAGGATCAAAATCAACTCCAATCCTGTTCCTTCTCCTCCTCCCTTAAACAACATGCACACGCAAACACATGCACGCACACATGCACATCTGCACTGACGTAGAGCCTCCCTCAGCTCCTGCAGCGCCCTGCTTAGCCCCTCCTTGCCTTCCTCCCTCCCCCTCCTTGACCTACTATTCTGTCTATGCAGTCACTCTGACCCCTAACTACAACCTCAACCTTTCCCCCCTTCTTCCCGGGACTGTTGTGTCTCCCCCTGAGTTTTCAGAGGGTTCCCTGTGCAGTCAGCCTGGCGAGCATGAGTTCAGTAGTGTTGTCAGGTTGGCCGCTCACTGGCCGGGTCTGACTGGGACCTGAGCTCTTGGCAGACTTGTCCTCCGCACCCACAGGACCCTCAGCTCAGGGGGAGGCTCTTACCAAGTAGCCACGCCTCGTCCTCTTCCTTCACGGGCATTTCCTGTTGGACGCACATGTAGCCGAACTGGGTCTGTTTCAGATGGACAGCCATATTTTTCCTCTTTCTGTTCTTTAGTTTTTTTCTTCCTGTGTGCGCGCACAGAGAACCCGCCCAAGAGCGAACTCTCTAATAACTACAAGTCATGTACAGAAAACTCATGTATGAAAACCTGTATGTTAATTAATAAGACCTTATGGAATGTTGATAATGATAATTAACTAATATTGATAAACTTAAAGTGGTACTTCCTCATGTCTGCATTTCAAATAGGAGTGGAGTGCACTTCACAAGTGTCTAGCAGGAGTTTCCGCCCCCAAACTGCTCGCCGACCTAATGACAGCTCTCCCGTTTCTACCGGGAGATTAAACAAGAAAAGCGCTTCCTTTTTCTCTGCTTCTTTCCTTCCTTCTTTCTTGTTCTTTCATTTGCGCTTTCTTTGTTTCTTTCTTCCAAACAGGAAACAGTAGCACCAGAAATAGGCCAACAGGGGAGGAAAGTCGAGAAGGAACGAGAGTATGTAGGTTAGGAAACCCTTCTCTTAGGCTTTATCAATGAACATAGAGACGACTCAAGTGCGCTTTGCAAGGTTACCCGGCAGAAGTGCACTTTCCGAAGGCTATTTGACTGAGAGGCGGCTGGAGAGAAGTCGATGGCGTTTGTTTTACTTAAAGGCCTCAGGTGAACTTCAGTGGCACTTATTATTTCTCCTTCCCACTGAAACTGGTTTTGAGACCTCAGATGTGAATAGAAAATGCTCATCTTCAGTGACATGTCTAATATGAATATGCTTTATATGATATATATGTATTAGAGGTATATTTTCAGCCAGTGAGCTATATTCTTCAGAGATGTCAACCATTCCTCAGTTGTATGAACAGTTATTACACACTGTTATAACTTCACTTCACCCCCCCCCCCCTTTTCTGAGGAGCATTCTGACGTGTAGAGTACATTTATTATATGCTTTATTCTACTACATAGTCTATGAAATAACAAAGTTCTTATAAAACAACTGGCCAATGTAAAGTTCTTCAAGAATTGAATTAACTGATGTTGATGGATTGTTGTAACTAAACCAAAGGTTGTTACTTAGCTCAGAGAGCATATTTAACATTGCTGTTTTTTTTTTCCATTTAGGTTCAGATTTTGTTGTTGTTTTTTGTTTGTTTGTTTGTTTTGGGGGGGATTCTGGGTGTGGGAGAATGTAGCCAATTGTAGCGCATGAGTCCGCTATGCAAATCAACCTTCCCTCACGACCCTGTATCAGAGACAGTCAGGAGGCAGACACACCCACCCACGGGCGCTCTCATGGACTCAGAGACAGAGAGGAGGAGATTATCTCATGTTTAATGCTGCTGGTGAACTTTGTTGTTTGCATCTACTACTATGTTTTAACCAATGGAATGCAAAAAGAGAGCAACAAGCAGGGACAGAGCAAAAAGGAGAGAAAGAGAGCGAATGAATGTAAACTAAAGGATGAAAGTGTGTGTTCCTAAATGGTGTGACGGTCAGAGACAGAGTGGGTGACGAGTGGAGAGTTTACTGCTGGTTTATTGTTTGTGGGTGTGTGTGTGGACTGTGTGTCAGTTCTGGGGTGGTGTTAGTCGGGGAAAGAGGGAACCTGTATTTTTGCAATAAAGTTATTACCAATGCACTCCCACAGGGGGCGTAACCACCGTATGATGTCTGTGTCATGATTTGTCTGAGAGAAGCGAAACATTAAGCTGAAATAGTCTTTTCTTAAACAGACAAGCTCTTCAGTCAACCCAAAGAGAACCAAAGCTAAGCCCATGGCTTTTGAGTGACTGAACTGAACCAACATTCAACTCTGGAGACCTGGCAGACCAAAACTAGCTCACAATCAATTAAGACATACAAATAACATTTTTACATAAGATCAATACAGACAATGTGTAATCCAGGGTGGCCAACTGTGGGTACCTGACTGGAGGGAGATTTTGACGCCATGGCCCATGAGCTTAATGATGCATGTGCACACGTGCACTTTATCACATGCACATATGGACTCAATTCACCATCAGGGGTTTAAAAAGTACGCAGCTTACTCAGGTGGCGAGAGTGGGACCTTATATTGTCAGATTTAAAGATACAGCCTGACTACTCCACCCTGGG
>JAVQJL010036907.1:0-21619 GCA_036024295.1 Nannoperca obscura
GTGTGTGTGTTTGTTTTTTTAAACTAATAACTCCCATAATAGCAACTTAATGTTTCCATCAAACCACAAAAGAATTTATATTTACACTTAAATAATACATGAAGAAGAGACACTCTTCCATAAATCCATAAATAAAAAAGTGAAACTTTCTAACTTTCAAATGATCAATCATTCATTGCAGTTAACCTTCATGTGACTCAATTATCTGTTCAAATAAGAAAACAAGGATGAAGTTACTCAAAAGGCCCCTAGAGCAAGAAGACTTTTTAGGCTAGCCAAAGACATTGACAGTATTTCCACATACTTTGAATTTCAAAAGGAGAGTGGACAATGATCTGAGAACACCTAGTTGTTTAGGTTAAAACAAGGTGGAACATTTTACCTTTGGCCTTTGGATTGCTGTCCAAGCAAAAGATGTTGCACACAATTTAAACCAACATAACCTCACTTGTCTTTTCATTTAACTAGCTCTGTAGCTTTTCAGGGTTTTTGTGAAAACCAAAAAAGTGTATAAGGAAGGCTGCAGTGATTAAAAAAAACTGATGAAAAAGAGGAGAGGTATAGAAACTGATATATAAGACAAGAGACAAACAATATGTCAAACTAGACAAACTGATGTACCCACCAGCACTGTGAGTGACCTCAAGAGCCTTAAACCTCCACATGTATTTATTGAACTACCTGACTACACACAAACCCCTCGCACGCCTACACCAACACTCATGCCAGACAGAGCGTGTCTAAATGTGTCTGTGACCCGCTGCTTGCTTTAGTGAGCATCGTGGCCTTTGGGTCATGAGGTCAGTAGGAGTATAAACATACAGACAGGGCTGCTACTAACAGCCAGGCAAGGATTCCTCCATGACCAGCTACAAAGTCACAGACACACACACTCAACTGTGTTTGGATAAGTCTAACAATGTGATACAGATGCCAGCTGAAGACATATGGTTTGAGTGAGAACTGGCAAGGGTCAAATAAAACTCTGTTTGATGCATAGTTGTGTTTAAATCCACATAAACCAAAGCTGATAATAAATCAAAAAATCTCCTGCTGAAAAAAAAAAAAGATGCAAAAGCCACTTATATAAGCAGGCTTCCCAGTACAACCTGAGAGCTACTGCATTGTACAGTAAGTGTTTACATGAGCAGATATACTTGTGTATGTGTGAGAGAGAATGAGAGAGTGATAGCCACGGACTGGATGACAAAGCGGTCCACCTGCTGCCTCACGCAGACATCTCTGTTTTGTTTACAGAAGACTGTAGGCGTCTGTCAAGCCAATAAAGACAACATAACCTTTTGCGTAGCACACAAAACCTGGAATGCTATTTATTGTAAGGGCTCTTTCCAAAACATGGCAGTGCTGGCTGTCAGGGGGACGGAGCAGAGGGGCTGGAGCCCACCAGTGTCAAGCCAACTTTGAGCAAGGGCAAAAACTGCACACCCTCACCTGTCAGGAGCAAGACATAGAGCAGGGCAGAGGAAGGGAAAACTCTCGGCTCTAATTTATGGCACTCTAAAATTGCTAATTAAAGTGTAAAACCTTTACGTCCCCCATTAGAGTAACAAAGAAGTAATAATTCAAATGAACTGCAGCTTCACCTAATTAAAGTTGCACCTTTTATTCCAGAGGGAAACATCTGGGACAATCTCTCACAGTAGGTGGTTGTTTTGTTTAGTTACAGCAATGAAATAGTATGAGGTGTTAAAATATTCACATGCGGCGTGAAGAAACCACCAAAAAACAGCAATACTTTTGCCCGTTCCTCTTCCCTGTCATCCTGTTTTCCCTTCAATCAGCAGCCCCCTTTTCCCGCACAAACGCTTCAGAGACAGAGGGGTGAATGTAATAAAATGAGACCCATACATCCTCAGTCATGCGTGTGCACTTTACGAGGTAGTACAGTCATTCACACATCAACTGAGGAGTGACAACTCCGCAGGCCCCAGATTTTATCTGTCCTTCAGGTTACAGGCCTAGTTGGGGCGATGGTTGCTAGGATCATTTTCCCAGATGATGAGATAAGGAAGGGAGAGGGATAAAAATAAAATGGCGTACACCTTGTATAAGGTTGTTTACTGGTCGAATTCCGGTGATGGGGATGGGCTGTGTTGCCCAGTGGCCGGTTGACTGACTAACTGGGGCTCTGTTATGAGAAAGGCGGATTAGGAGGAGGGGAAGATGCTCCATCTTGCATCGCAGCTGAAGAAGATAAAGTGGGGAAATAACAGGATTTGTGAGGAGGCATACAGACAGTGGCACTCGAGCAAGGAAGCAAAAAAGGTCTAAGGACACATGCATTGTGGGTATGGTGAGATATTGATTCAAGTACATTCACAACATTATTAGCGTGGTTCTAAAGGAGATAATCAACTTTTTTTAAAAAGGCCATAGCGAGGCGGTTGAGACCACACACACTTACAGGCACAAAATGCTTGACTCAAGCTAAAAGAAGTCAAGACAGCCCTTCAGATTTAATCAAGCAAGTGGTTGATAAGATGCTTTCCCACCAGGGAGGAAGTGGCCTCATATTTAGCTCAGTAAGAAAAGAAACTGTCAGTCAAAGATTCTGCCTGTACCGACTGTAAATTGAACAAGAAGGATGAATGCGCTCCTTAAATGTATGGTATGTGCGTTCTTGGGCAGGATATGGAACACTTGCATTGTAAGGCGGGCAGCAGTTGGTGACGAGCTGGACTGTTGATGAACCTGATGTGTTAAACCGTGTGAATCGCCCCAACATGCTCACACGAACTATGTGATGTCTGTCCTCACTCTTCATCCCTGTTCTGTCACGCAAATCACACTCAATAACTCAGCAGTAATGTCCTTTCTCCTCAAAAAAAAAGTAAGCTATCGAGCCAAGCATTTGGCTGAGAGCACTGACAAATAGTTAGCCTGTTTACTTGACGAGATCAGCATGCTAGCAATGATCATACACACAAGATACAAAAGTTGAAAGAAAGAAATACTGACTAATATACATTTTAAGCACAGGCGCTGCCTGAAAAACAGACCTCTGTTTAGCAGGATTTATCCAAGAAGCAGATCATGAATCAGCTTGGTGTGACTTTCTATTTTTGTGGATAATCTCCAATAATAATTCTTTAATATGTCAACGTGTATAACATCATGTGTTTGGTTGATTGCATTGTAAAGACAAAGAGTTCGCTCCTCAGCAGTAAAAGGACATGCCATGCCGTTCTCTGGGTCTCCTTGCATACAGCTACACAAGCACGTCCAGCTGCAGCCCTGACAGCAGGCCAGCACAAAGGGAATCCCTGGCATTCAAACGTTCTGGAAACATTCCTTAAATTGTGTGTATTTGTGTGTACACACATGCGCAAGTGTGTCTCAAGACTCAACAGAAGTAACATGTGGTCCCAATTAGAAAGTCGCCGTTTGTCCTATTCCTCTGCTCCAGTGGCTGAAGTTTCAGTCACATAAGAGCATAACATGCATTTTTGATCATTCTCCTGGGACACTATATAACTGCATAAAGTAAAACCAAGAATCAGCAATGGCATGTCCTTGAAGCCACTAATGCAAAGCTTTCCACAATGTTAGTTATAGTTTGTAAATTCTAAAATATGCAGTGCGGTTTGTTAACTTTTAACTTAACTTATTCAAGAATTGTAAGGCCCCTACTGTTTAGGATTTTGTTCATTAGAAAAGGCTGCAGCTCACAAAAGTCCCAGCCATATTTTTAGTTTACTTCAAGTCCAGTCCTGCCAAAGAAATACTTCCACTGGGAGTAGACCCAGCACATATTGCCTTCACTTTCTGAGAAATAAATCTGCGGTTTTCAAACAGGTGTTCTTTCAGGAAAGGCTGCAAAGAGTGGCTCAGTGCTTAATCCGCATTTGGCCTCTTTTGGATCAAACGTGAATAAAGTTGGAAAACATTTTGCTTCTTTTACAATCACACGACTGTCAAACAGAATGACAGAAGAATGTGAAATGTTGACACGTTCACACCAGTCCGAGCAGAAACGCTTTTTACTGACGGACTCGGGTCGCACAGTTACTGCGGAAGCCCCATTCAACCCTCAGTGTGCGAGGACAATCGCTACCACCCTGCTGCTGCATTATTATGCTTTATTAGTACTTCCTTCTCATCCACTTCCTCTCAGGGATAAAAAACTCTGGGTAAATGAAATCATTCAAGGAGCTGGGAGGCAGTTCTTATGAATGAGATTCCATACAACCAAGGGGACCTTTAATTAAGGAGCTGGGCGGTCCAGTGATCATGCTTAATAACCTATTCAAATAAACACAACAAAGACTCTCTAACTGGGCTGACAGGAAGAAAGGCAGAAAACCTAGGTGTTGGTCTGATGTTTAAGCAGATACAGCCACTAGCAGACACCCACTGGTATTATTGGCCAACTGTTCTCAAGAGGCCCACTGATTACAGTATGAGCTTTACAGACTTCAAAAGGATGGCACTGAAGTGGAGGGAGAAGCATGCATCATGAGGCGGTGAGGGGCGAAGAAAGGATGAAACAACCACCACAACAGAGTGTAATAGGCTGTCACTCCTGTCAACCAAACAAACACTACCAAACATATAAATCAAACTGTTTCCCCCCCCCAAAGAAAATCCAACAAAGACTCACTTTGGAGGAAATTAAATCAGCATCTTAAACTGTAAAATTTTGATAGGACTCTAAAGTCCTTGTGAACTCAGTTCTGGGTAAAATCCAGAACCTCCTCACATCTGAATGGATCAGCAAAATTAATGTGCAGCCACAGGAGCTCTGCTCTGTTGATCTCAGGTTGTCCTCTTAAAATTGTACCAAGGCAATAAACAACACAAATGGATACTAAAATCTAAACCGCTAGTTTTTAGAGTTATTAGAGTACAGAAACAACGACTAAAGTAATGCTATGTGTATGTTTGGCACCTGTTTAAAGTCTGGCGACTAAATTCAGTTTGCACTGGTGGAATGAGAGGGGCCTTTAATGGACGAAGTGGGAAGTTTGAGGGGTAGTGGTTCGACCAAGAAAGTCAAGTACAGCACTCTATCACTAAGTAAACCCTGTGTTGCACTGAACTTTGCGAAAGTGATGATAAGTAAGTGCAATATGAAAGATTTGACATGGGGTTAGATGAACAACATTTTTCACCTGTAAATCACTATAGGCTGTCCCTCCCTCCCTCTCCTTCCTCTCTTCGTCACTCTGAGACTCGGGTTGCTGCGCTGACCTGCTCTGCCGCTGTGAACCCTCCTCACACGCAGCTGCTGCGCCTGTGAATGGTTCCCTGAGCCCTCCTCTCCGCTGTTCTCCTGTGAGCTGGCCAGGGGCAACACCCGGTGCTAACGTGCCAGGGGAGGATTTCCAGAGCCTCAATAAGAGCTAAACCAGCCTCCACATCTGGGAGAGCAGTAACACTGGTAAACACCGGGCCGCGGCCTGACCAACAAAGCGGGGGCCCTTGTTTCCACTTAATGATGATAGCCCTAGGTTTCTGCACTGCTGCCTGTCACACTCACTTAGACTCATCACTGTGGTCTCGCTCCAAGTCACACGTATTCGCTCACACCTATACACACGGCAAAAGGGTTATAGCTTCTGCAGTCACACAGGACTAGATGAGCTTTTATGAAGGCAGAAGACTTTCTCAAGCAAAATGATTATAAGTGTGTGTGTGTGTGTGTGTGTGTGTGTGTGTGTGTGTGTGTGTGTGTATTGTCTTGTTATCTCCAGCAGCATTGCTCTGGTCCAAGTTATGGCATACAAATAAAGAGCTGCATTTGGACTACATCCAGTGTAAAATGTGCCATGTGTCAATGCACAGCTGTGAGGCTACCCTTTTCAGGGGCATAATCTGGACTAGAAAACTCCCTGCTGGTGACAGAGGACATGAGAGCAAAGAAAAGTCACATTGTCTTTGACATGACAGACAAGTTAGTTGTCTAGTAGGAACGATTCTGAATAATATTCACGAGGTGTGTATGAATATTAGGATTAAATATGCAACATCCAAAAAGAATTTCACTTGACCACCATTTAAAAACGTTTTTTCCTGCACATCCTGGTACGTCATGGAATAATGAAGCAAAATTAGCATAAATGACAATCCCCATGATTGTTTAGGTTTAAAGTATGTGCAATGGACAGAGGGGAAGTAATAAATTCTGCCTACATCTCCTAGCTCACAACGCAACAACAAAACTCACCCATCATTGGAGCAAGTCATGAACTCTTCTTTAATCTTGGGATGCCAGCAGCCACCGTTCAGCATCGCCGTGTGGCCCTGAAAAGAGCAGAAAGTGACAATGAACAAACTGCACACTTTTAACAGGCACTAAATTGTTGCCGACCAGGTCCTGTGGCTAGCTTCCAGTCGCTTTGAGAGGCAACGCACACGCACATGCACACACAGACGCACACACACACACCTGTGAATCATGTGGTTTACTGTGGATCCAGTCTGCAACATGGAAACTCAGGGCTGCCGTATTCACGACAACTGTCCGCAAACTCATTTGACATTTAGAGAGATATTTAGCAGTTGTGGTCGGTAAGAGTTGGTGGGAAAATAAAGGAGATATGTCGCCGGGAGGAACCGATGAAGGAGAATTCGTGAAGACGTATTTTGCAATCTTACCGCACGCAAATTACATTCAAAGACAGCCTTTGTTCTGCATTGTTAAATCTCGAGCCAAAACTGCTTCAGAAAAGGTCACCAGTTAATTATTTCAGGGGTGCTATTATGTTTTTGTTATGGTGCATTTTCAGAGTTGCGTAGTGTGAACTGCACGGCAACTACAAGGCCTGTATCCAGAGAAACTTAGTTGTCTACTACGCAAATAAAAGCTCCCGGGAGGCACCAATTGTGTTGCCTAATCTGAGTGCAGTCTCTTGAAGAAAGATCTTGAAGATCTTTTTGGACATTTAATTTGATCATATTGTAACCTTAACGTTTGGTCTCCCTCGACATAGGCCTTGCCTTACAACTGAGCCCGTGAACTCTGCAGCAGTGCAGCAGGGCTGTGTCACAGCTTCAAACAGCAAGTTCCTAGAAGAGTACCTTTTAGACATTTCCTCTGCTGGAGTAGCCCTGTGGAGAATTACTCATAACAAATGACTTCAAAGTGGGATAACTTAGAGAGAGGCCTCCCCCAGTGCCAGGTCAGAGAGGAACACTTCAGCGTGCCGCAAAGAGGCTTCAGACATGACATACCGCTATTTGACAGGATGCTCAGGAAAGCAGAGCCTTGCACGAGCAGACGTTGACCAAATGACATTGGTATGTCTGCATCAGGAAGATCAGCCTGCCTGCTCACTCAAATACTTCAAACACACCACTTTAATAATCGATTAAAGGGAACCGCCTAGGTCCTGCTGTGTAACAACTAAAGAAGGAATAATAACAAATTGCCATGTTGTTAAATTTTATGGTTAAATACACACTCACTATATCATGATGTTAAAGCTCAAATGGGCTGCTTCCCTGCAATATTATCAGAATAAACAGTCATCCATCGCAAGAGTTTATGATTAGGGTGAACGAACCGTGACCTTCCTAAACAAATTTGATTCCTCTTCCTCGACAGTTTAGGACAACAAATTGCCAATGACTAAAGAGAAACAGACAGCAAAAAGAGAGCATGTTAATGACAAACAGCGCCAAGAATAGAAACCTTCCTGATAACAACAAGTGACTTACTGGGGACAATAAAGGCCTGCCCTGTTTGTTTTCATTGTATCACTTCATTAATCAATTAGTTGAAAAATTGGAGTTGGATAGTCAATTAGCTAAATAAAGTTAAAGTTTAATCTGAAGATTTTTTTTAAATGTCCAAAGAGAATGTTGGACATTTAAAAAAAATCTTCAGATTTGGGGATATTGGTAAATGTGCTGAGAAATTATTATAAAAGTACCATTCTACTGCATGCATCAGTAGTGGGAAGAGGTAGGAGGCAAGTAATTGTCTGACAACAGAGGCCGAGTGGAAGCAAGGACTTAATCATCACATAAGACACAGCTAATCGACTGGGACATCGTCAGCAGGCCAAAGCGCATTGTCGTTGAACCAAACTCTCCCATCAGCTCCAGATGGGACTAAGCAGGACAAGAATGTAGGACATCCAGGAAAACACTACTTGTGATCAATGGGCCTTCACTTGTTCAAGTAATTCATATGGGTGGTATAAACCATGTCTAAATGCACTGCAGCTGGCACAGATGGTTAGTGGCCACCAATGTCGCTTTCTTAAACACAGTAAAACACAAACATGGGCACGTAATTAGGATGCTCCTTTGTAGGCGCAGGTACAAGCGAGAGATGAACCATGACAGTCCTGAAAGCATGTGGTGTTCCTCTCCCTCTGAGACTGCCTGTGGCTGGGCACACAGCACAGACCGTGATCCTCGTGTACAAAAACAGACCAGCTCATGGCTCCACCTTGCTACCATTATGCATTGGCAGGATCAACCCACAGAGCAGAAGAGCAGCGCACCAGCCTGTGTTTAGAATTAGCAGTCTCTCTTAGGCACACTGCTGTTGCTGTAGAGGTGAAACAATGAGTACCTGTAACAGCTTTAAAGCAGCTATAATCAATATTTTTATAATAACAGTGGATAAAATGACCAAAAACATTAAATAAATCATATGAATCTGCAGCTCCCCTCAGATTTAAGGATTTTTATAGTGAATTTCAGCACAATGTTTAGCTGTCGGCACGCAACTTTACTGTTTTGGTTCACTCTCACAGCGTGAGCCACAGTAGGCAGCTGTTTTCAGTGAAAAAGAATGAAAATCATATTCTACACTATCTTCTCAGATAGCTGGTGAACACAGTGGAGCATTTAGCAGCTAAAGAGCCAGATATTTTCCTCAGGAGATTGTACAAACCAAAAACACTGCTAAAATGGAGGAGAAATTAGACTTCCATTCATCAAGTCTTGAGACAAATCTGGCTAAACTGTTGGCTGGAGTACAATGTTATCCAAACAATGGCCAAAATCACAAAAACACGACCCAAGTAATTTGTAATAAACCCAAACTTCTATATATGTGAGCACCACTTTACCTTTGTGTTGGCCATATCCACAATGTACTGGTCTCCCTTCATACACTCCATGACATTGAAGCCATCACGGTCCAACACCTTGGCCTGTGCATTTCCAGAAACCACCAGGATGACATCACCGGTGATGCTGTACTGCAGGGACCTGATCTGATGGCTGAGGGGACACAAATACACACACACACACACACACACACGAGGAGGACATCTGAGTCAAAAAAGACACTTTTAATTCACATTCCTGTGGCGCTGATAAGTTCTGATAAGTGTCTTGGTGCTTGTTTGCAAGCCATCTGCGAGCTGTGATTGTACAAGACCTCCGCACCAAAACACTGTTATACAAGAAGCTTTTAATCCTTCAAATGGTTCGGAGACGAAAACAAACAGATACATGTAGCTATAGGAACAAAACAACACAACATCTGATTTACATCTGATGATTCCTCTCTTTGATCTACGACACGCAACGGACACACGGTGAGCATAATAGCATTTTAAAGCAAAGACATGGAAAGAATGCTAACACACTCACACTTGTTACACACATCACATGATACATAATGAAACACACTGACGGAAAATGAACAATAATAACAAAATTTGGTTATAACAAACATGAAAAACATGTACCACAAGAACAATAGGAAGGTATGCATATTTAAAAAGATAACTTCATAGAATTGAATGCTTTTCATCACAGCAGTGCATACAAATGGAGAGACAGACGACTATCTGGACCACTTAACCGAGTTTGATCAGCACTTTAGGTCAATATCAAACAGCACAAACACAGCAGGGGGTAGATCCATACACACAGCATAAGTTCCACTGCTCAAATGAAAGTGAGGCTAGCATTAATGCTGTTTTTAATTGGGGGCCTTTGACATCTTCAAAGGCTCACTACAGAGCACCGAACGCTCATTTTCCTTTAGTTTGACTGAGCTCACAAGTTGCTTTTTTGGGTCAGGAGAGAGAAACAGCGGACCTCTACAGCACACATTTCTATATGAAGCCCATCCTGTTGGTAAACCAAACAGGCTACTGGATCACACTGTAATCAAATTAAATGTAGCGTACATTTCTGTTAATAAGGGGAGGTCTGCTCCAGCTCAGCCCACTGGTTCCCAAAACCAAAAAAGAATTTGATCTTTGATGATGGCCTCAGTGAAACACAGAATAAACACATGCAGACACACAAACACCCGCATATCTCCACCATCTGCTTCTGAAAGGCTCATTTTGAATGAAAAGAGAGGATGTCACAAAGTTAGCATGAGACTCAATGAAGCTCAACAAGTGTGTGTGTGTGTGTGTGTGTGTGTGTGTGTGTGTGTGTGTGTGTGTGTACACTTTGGCACACATGAATGCAGTGAGTGTACTGGATGATTGCATGAAACTAATTAACCACATGTTAAGCAACTGTGTTGATGTTCCACGTTGCGTTCTCAGAAGTGGACTTACCACTCACAGGGCTGGATGGTTCTGAAGGCCTGCAGAGCCTGGTCCATCCCGGCAAAGTCCCAGAACCGCACGTCATAATCGTACCCACCAGTCACCAGACGGGCTCCCGAGGGGTCTAAGCCAAGAGCGGATACCTGTGGGGGGGACAATCGCTTTATTTAAAGCTAAAAGAATACAACCAAGTGCAGAAGGTTGCTTCTGTTGTTAGAAATATTTGACAGTGTAGTCATGCTGCTTCGTCTAAAAGGCAGCAAAAATAAACAGAGGACAAATATTTAAAGTTTGGTCTTGTGTAGTGATCAACTGATTGAGATCAGCACTGGATGAGGATACCAGATTTTTGTTTTGACACAGAGAACTCAAAACAAAATGTACCTATTTTCTCACTGCTCAAAAATATCAAGGGAAACAGACTCTCTTATTGGTGAAATTCAGCACAAAATTAGGTGGCCTTCTCAGGCTGAAAATATAAAATAACTGCTGCAGATCTCCAGATGTTTTTGTGCAAGCATAATGTAAATAAAATATGGTGTTGATTACAAGCCACTTATGATGAATATAGAACTTCTTTCTAACAGAAGGTCATTGAATACATTCCCATAGAGCCACATAAGCAACTATTATAATCACTGAGTGCTTACCGTCTTGGTGCCGTGCTGCAGAGTGATCTCATGAGTGTCTGGAATCTTCTTCACTGGATTCTAGGGTGGAAACATAAGGAAACTGTAAAAGACTGTAGAAGTTTCGCTGATAAGGTGTGTAGTTACAGTGTTAACACATTCAAGATGCTGGTATGTTTTAGGTGGCACAAATATTTTGGTTTGAGAAATAAAGACCAAAGAGACAGCATTAATTACTGTTCAGTAACATAAGATCACAGTTGTTTCATCCTGTGTAATGTATCTCTAATCACTAATTATGTTTTCTTGTGCTGCCATCTAGTGGTGAATTCCATTTAGTTCAGTTTCAAGGTTTTAGTGTTGTGCATGCTATTTCACTGTCATTGCTTACTACAACACTTTAGTAAAATGAAGCCAACATTAATGTTATTATACTAACACCTGTGCTTTTTCTACTATGACATGTCAAGCAGGAAGACCGAAAGGACGTTTTAGACAGAACAAATTGAAACTTGAGCAGATTCAGGTGGTGGACCTTCAGTGGAAAAATGTAGAAATGTTGTGATCCACATGTACTGCCTACTGTTAAGTTGGACATTTCAAACATACATCGTCGTCGTCGTCGTCGTCATCTTGTTCCTCCCCTTCGTCATCTTCGTCATCACTCTGAGCCGTACTGCCTTTGAAACCTGATGGAAGAGGCAGTCGCACACGCTCATCATCATCGTCCTGGGCTGCATGCTGAAGAGGCAGTGGAGGCCCAATGAGCTCTGAGTCTGAATCACTGTCACTGCTCTCACTCTCCTTTCTAAAAAAGGAAAAAAGCATAATTGTCAGTCAAAGCAAAAACTTTAATGCTTGAATAGCATGTAACATGACATGTAACTAACTCTCTTGTGCAGTTGCAGCCCATAATACTGTATTCATTCAAACAATCAAACAGAAAATCCCTGGTTACTTGGAAGTTGCAGCTGTGGCTTTGTCTCTCTGAGTGTGGGCTGATGATTTGACTGATTTGGAGCTCTCCCCTTCCTCCTCCATCTGACTGTCCTTCTCCCGCTCGTCTAGGGAAGCAACAGCAGTACAGCACAGTTACACACACCCTGGTGACAGAATGACTACTAAACAGCTCATCATGTTGGTAAACCTACCCAATACACGCTGACTCCTCTCAATGGCTGTGCGACGGGTCTGTTCAAAAATGGCATCCAGATCAAATGTGCGGGCCTTCTTACCTGGAGGGAACAAAGACAGCTTACTTTAACAATAACTGACACAACCCATTTTGTCAGTTTGTTGCATAAGAAATGACATAAGCATGTTACATTATTGACCATTTGTTCTGTACATACCAAACCCGGAGAATCCCATGACAGATGCAATGTCTCCGTCACCACTCATCGTGTCGGACCCTGCAAAAGAGGCGAGCAAATTGTTTATGATAGCCTGGGTTTGTCGTGAAAACTGTTATGGCAATTTGCTTTTCATTTGAATTCTCAAAAATACAGGAGGCTAAAGGGGAGACATTTGTCTAAGGAGAGGGAAAATACTCAGCATTAAGTTGACAAAGAAACACATGAATAACAATATAACGGGTCCTGCCATACCAAAGAATTACATAGGCATTAATAAACAGTATAACAATAACATTAGGAAAAAAGAGAATGGCTCGAATACCTCGAAATTATCCAATGCAAATATAACGTTATAACTTAAATGTTATGTCAAATATAGAAGTCTTCGACGAGCTGTATACGAGTCCAAACATATGTTTGACATCTGTCGACTTTACACAGATTCGCTTAGAATTAGACATACAATATTTTTAAATTGGGTTATTGGCTTGAATATTAAGAATAGACTTAACATTGGTGAGAGCACAAATTCTTTCTCGTCTAAAGCAGTGACTGTCTACAGTTAAATGAATTTAAAAGTTCTATGGTGGAAACACCGAGGGAGAGAACATAAGCTAACAAGTAAGCTAGCAAAAACAACAACGTCAATTGTTCTACTTTCACATACTGGCTTAAGGTAGCTAGCTGATAAAGGCCAGTCAAACTGAAAATACAGCCGAATATACCGGCGCATACATGCAAGTCGTGTAAAATGAATGTGTAAAACTTAAAGACGTGTAACAGCAAAACGTTGGTACCTTCATCTACTTTATTGGGATCCATGTTTTCAAATAGAGGATTACCTTTGACCTCCGGAAGTTCTTCTTCTTCTCCTTCTTCTTCTGTTGCGCTTTTTGCAGTTCAGCAGATGTAGGGTCCTCCGAGTGTTTGTGCGCGACTCTTGTGTCGTTTTAGATTAATTTCTGTTAGGGTTGTTTACACCAAACCAAAGCTCAGTTGATTACAAGAGATTAAACATTTATTTTTAATACGGTATCGCTTATTTTTCAGTATAAAATGCAATAAAGTTTCTAAACAGAGAAACTCTGCTCTACTTGTGTGTAGGTCCACTACAAAATCCAGTGTATAAGGCAATGAAATAACTCAAAAGAGGCTATCAGTTAACTTACTTTTAATAATAATATAAATGTTTTCATCTGAATGATATATGCTGAAAACATATAAAATTAAAAATATTAAAACATGTCTGTGTGATCCAGTGGGTAGTATATATAGGGTATATTTTGGCTACACAAGAATGACACCAATGAATTCGAGAGGAAACAGTTTTGAAATGCCAGAATGCAAATATTTAAAAGTGGGAACAGTCCAGTCCGTACAAAAATATATAAAAAATGTACAAACCTTTACACAAATGGCACAAACCTACATTTTCAAGAAAAGGACTGCAGATGTGAGTGCAACAAATATTCTAGTACAACTTATGTATGAAAATGAAATTCTGAAAACATATCTAAATTATAAATTCTATTATCATTGTTTAAAATGTTTCTGATTTACAGTACATTCAATAGGCACATCAAACCTTGGAAGTTTTTTCCCCACTAATATACCATCAACTGAAGTGTCAACATGGTATATTTTTTTCATTTCTGAGACGCTCAAACTCAAGCTTCCTCTGCAGCCACCAACTTCTCGATAGCAGCCCAGTCTATTTTACTGAGGCTGCTGCCGGTCTCAGAAAGGTTGTCCAGCCAATCCATCTCTGACACACCAGCTCTGGCACCATCATCCTGCTCATCCAACAGTCCATCCAAAACCTGAGAGTTGAACAACAATGTATGAAAATGGACATGAAACCACACCATTTAACAACAAAAAATGTACTTTTGTGACATTGAAGTAAAATTACTGTTTACCAAATTATTTGTTATTTTCCATCTACAGTAGTTAACATTCCTCTCAGAAATAGGCTGATATGTCATAATCGTTACCATGTTAGACTCCTCTGGGCCGAGCAGTCTATTCTGTTCTAAAGTAGGCTCCCAAAGGTTCACCTCTTCTCTCTCTTCCATCCTCGTCTGCTCCCTGTGGATCCCTCCCCCTGCAGCTGTTCCCCTTGAAGGACTTTTTTCCAGCCCCGTCTTTCTCTGGTATCCGACATGCCGCTCCTCACTCTGGCCGGCTGTGTGCAGTTTAGTGTGCCTCTTTGCGTCTGTGAGCATGCCACGTCTAGTCACCTGAGACAGACGGTCCCTTGGCAGAGAGGTAACTGACAAAATGAACACAACATAAACAGGTTTAGTGGATTTTATATTATTGTTTTGCCAATCGAGTGTAAATATATCTACAGAGCATCAATGTAGTGGATACTCATTATGATACCTGGCCTATGCAGTCCCAGTCTCCTGCGGTTGTCCTCCGGAGGCGGTCCCTGCATCTCAGCAGTCCATGGACGAACATGGAGCTGAGTTTGTCCTGACTTAAGACTTCTTGTATCAGTGGCAGATACACTGTAAACCCTAAGAAAATATATGACCTCCATTACCGAATCCAGCTAATTTCAGATATTTAGAACTAACAGGTTTGGGTCTGTACAAAATGTGATCCTAGCGGAATAATTTATGAATAATGAATGATTTGTTTAAATGATTGATCAGAGTACAATTATTCTTTAATGAGACATGATCCTGGTTAGATTACTATTGCAGAAGATACCTGTGAGTGCTACCAAGCAGTGGAGCGGAGTTGGATCGTGCAGTTGAGGCCACAAGTGAACCTTCAGTCTGTGAAGAACAGCGTACATTTGGAGGAGTGGTGGGAAAGTCACTGGCCAAAGAACAGGCTTCACGGGTCCTCAGGTGGTATTGCTCCAAAAGTGTGAACCTATTAAATCAAATGGAAATAACAGTTATACGCATGTACATGAATGTCTCTTGTGCACAGATAATGAAAACAGGTACATACTTTTCTTTTTCCCCTCTGGTTCTCCAAATGGTAGCTTGATTCTTGTTTGTTGGTTTCTGCAGAGGCATAGGAGGTAAACAACAATGTGAATCTAATTTTGTTTTCAAATAACAATACAATGGAATATCAGTTCTAGCAAACAGGCAAATATATCTCACCGCTGTTCCAGAGGTAGAAAAAGGTTTGTGCTCCCTCTCCCTCAGGCTCTCCCTGTGTTTCTGATAAACAGTCAGTCTTTCCCTCTGTTTCCTTCTCATCCAGATCCTCAGCTCTCTCCTCTCATCCTCCGGAAGGACACGTTTCTGCGACATCCAGCTGCTATGCTGCTGGTCCATCCTGCTAGGGGTCACATTACTTGTCAGCTCAAAGATAATCATAGTTGTTCATTCGGACGGCAAAGGAATTTTAGTAGGTACCATACCTGCTACGGTGTTCAGTCTGTGAAGTGGACAAATCCAGGTCAGTCAGGGATAAATACCCTTCCTTCACCAACTCGTCTAACATTTCTGCTGTATCGGATAGCCCAGTCTCACCCAGATTTTCACCTGCCCATCTAGATATGGAAAGGCAGAGTATAACAGTGAGTAAAGCACATCCACAACAGCTAACGTAAATTGTAACACGGTTAAAGGACTTCAAATTTACTTTAACTTACACAGGAGAAATTCCAGACGCTTCAGTCAGCTGATCTCTCATTTCTATTGAAGCAACACAAACATTAAAACAGATGAAACATAACTTGTAATGTTATGACTCTACTGTGAAAATAACCACGTGTCTGACTATACAAAAATAAAGAATCCATCTAAAAATCACTCAAACAGTTCATCAGAGTCAACTGACATTCAACAGCAGATTTAGATCTCATTTGCATCTTTGTGTGAAAACTAAAAAATGTCCTGCTTTATTTCTTTTCATTGCAGTTCAGAAGTATTGCTGTGCCAGACCTAGAAAATATGCAAACGCCTACATTGCGTTTACCTTTAGCACACCATTTGAATGTCTCCATCGACTGTAAATGTAGTTGTTTGCCACTACTTGTTAAAATTAGTTTAAAAAAAATTTGATTAAATTGCATCTTTACTTGGAGGGGTGTGAAGGTAGGAAGGACCAGTGTTGTGGCCATGAGAAGAAGATGGATAACAAAAAGATGGCTCATTATGAACCACACATTCTTCTTCCTGATTTTCTTCATCTTCTTCAAAAGGCATTTGGTTCAGTAGAAGTGTCCAGTCGTGGTATCCATGGTGTTAAGAGACAGAGAATGTACAACAGAGTCTTGTTAAAACAACATTAAGGTGTTACATATTACTCTATTAAACCTGCAGCTTTGTGTTTTGTTTTGTTTCTGGGTTTCAAGGACTCGCAATGTCATTTAAAATGCAAAAAAGCTTTGGCTTTTATAACAGATGAATAGCTTTAGGTCATACCTTCCTGTGGAACGGACAGTCTGACAGTCTTTTTTACTGCCGTCTTCACATCAGAAGCCAAGACTGGTGTGAGCTTTTCAATAGTGTTCACCAGCTACAAAGGGACAAAGCCAATTTGTAAACGTGGGCGTCATTAATTATATGAGCAGGATAAATACAAAAAGAACATGCGTATGTACCATCCTGGAGTTGGAAAAGTCCATCTCCAGATAATCTGCAATGTTCTGTAGAGCAGCCAGCTGAGCGTCCAGCTCTGACAGGCGAGAGGAGAACCAGGCTGTAGGAGGTGTGGATGAGGCACTGTGAGGTCCAACACTCTGGGTCTTTATGGCTCGACAGATTTCAGAGTCAGATGGATCCACCATGTCTTGCGGAGTGACTCTCTCTGGATCCCAATTGGGTTCAATGTGGCCGAGTGACAGCGACTCCTCTGGGATATCTAAAATATAGAGTAGCAGTATAAACAGATATTTGGATCAAATTTTACCAACAAAGTTGTGCTTCACCGCAGATCTGATTGCATTCAGTGTAACTGCGTTAGACCTTCAATATAAAAGGCATATAAAGACCTGTGTGAGGCATTGGATTCAGGAGATCCCCTCGAATTGAGACTATGGGTTGTGGATCAGCAGCAGCAGCACTCCTAATAACTGAAGTCGCAAGGACATGGAGTTGAGCAGAAGTAGGTGAGGAAGGGCGGATGGAAGGAACATCTTGTGCTCCTGGGCTGACACAGGGCAGCAAATCACGATGCGGGGTGGAGTCTTCTAGATCCAAGACACTTATGAACCGGCGGCCATCCAGATCCTGGGAGACAAAGACAGAGAAACAAAGAAATGTGAATTAAATTACACATTAATTACGGTAACCTCTTGCTAAAGTGCAAGTAAAGTGCACAAACATAATGAGTGTTCATACAACAAGGATAAAAATATGAGGTATGAGGGGGAAAAAACGTCTGTGCCTTGCTGAGACATTTTCTCAATTACATGACAGACAATGACGCAGCATCTTACTAGATTATTTTCTGGTCCCTGTGGGGTCTCCTCTGTGTCTTGTACAAGGCGCTCGTTGCAAAACTGCAGATTCCCTGAACGTTGTGCTGGATAGAGAAAACACAAACACACAATGTTTAACTCTTCATTATATCTAAAACAAATAAAAAGCAGTGTGTTACAAGTTTCAGTTTCAAATCAACTTACATTCAGAGCTACTAGCAGTCACAGAGGCAGACACAGCTTTATCTGCAAGTATGGGAGGACAAGCTGAAAGAAAAATGATCTTGATCAGAATCTTGGTTTCGGAAAACATGTTGTGTAATAATATATCAAACGTGCCAAACTATTACAAAATGAACACGGTGTAAATCTTAACCCAAACTGTAACTCACCTGGCTCTGTGTTGGTGAAAGCATCATGGCACTCTGGGGGTCTTTTACAGGTGGAAGCAAAGGCATGCAGCTCAGCTGAAGTGGACATGGCCTTGTCCAATAATCTCGGACCAGTCAGCAAAGAGTCAAAGGACCCTGGGAGTTCAATTTAATTAGAAAAAGAACAACAGCTCTATAGCATTAAAAACAAAACATTATAATGTTTCAAAGAGGTGAAAACAGAGCTGTCTGAAAATATGCAGTGTTATCCCTGTTTTTAAACTGTATCAGTTTTGGACCTAAACTCTCTGAATATCTCAGTTTATTGATGAAACAGGCAATTTTAAATAGTTCTGTATTTGACACTTACCGAATGGAATGGCAGCATTCTGTCCAGGGGTGAGCTCTTCTGCAGCTGCAGGCTCTTCATTGACAGGCTCATTTGTTGGCTGTAGATATAATGGAAGAAACAAATGACACGTTTACACGTAAACATTGGTAATAGCACAAAATACTTCTTACAAGAAGTAATATTGTTCTACCTCTTGTGTAAGGATGATGGACTCATTCGGTCTGAATGTGACCTCTGGTTTTCTTGCCTTCTCTCTCCTCTTCTGCCTATGAACAACACACAGTAGACACAGTGAGTGAAATAATCCGCTCAAAAAAAAAAGACAGAAAGAAATAGCATTAAAACTAATAGGTGATTACCTCATGCTGGAGTTAGAGCTGGGAGAAGTGGTAGTTCTTTCATTAACTGGGTCTACTCTTAGCAACCGCAGTCGAGCCTCTTCAGCATTCTGCCTCCCGATCACTGAGTTTGTCAACTCCTCCATGGAGATGAGACGGGTGATTTGGGCTGAAGGAGCTGCCAGGGGAAACATCTGTGACGGAGACAGATATCTGTACATAAACTACAATGAAAGATTTAATGATAATTTAAAAGATCTTGAGATAAAGGAAGCATTTCTTGCCATTTTTGGTCCAGATTCTATATGTAGAAGCTTGATCATAGGTGCTTCTCCCATCGGCGCTGTAATGAGAGTAGCGGGCCTGGAGGAAGGTGGCACGGGTAGTTTGGGGAACGTGACGTTGCTGTGTGGAACAGGCTGAAAGTGCAGCAGACGAAGGCCCCGCATTGGTGCAGGTGTGTGAGCTGGTAAAGCAGGAGGAAGTAGTGAGAACTCTTGCCCCCTAAATCTCTCTGATGTCTGAATCATGGGTTGAGAGTTCCTGGGAGTTGGATCATGTAGAGAATTAAAACTGAGTTGTCTTTTTTGAAAAACAGACCCATTTCTTTCTTCCTCTTCTGCCTTATTTAAGGCGGATTGGTCACGGTTTTTTAGCTTGTGTTGATGGGATTCTATAGTTGCAGGGTACGCAGTGTGCAGCGAGGGATAGTGTGAGGCACTCTGCTGAGGCAATGGAGGACGGTGGATCTGAAGTAACTTAAGGCCCAAGACCTGGGGAGCAGGATCATTTTGTATGCTATCATTAGAAGGCATTAACGCAGCAGCACTGTGAATAGCGTGGCTGGTGTCAGTAGTGGCCAGGAGCCCCTGTGAGGGTGGGATTAAACTCCTGCTCTCCCTAAACTGGATTTCTGGTGACACCGCCTGGACCAAAAGTGGATGCATTTCCTGAAGATAAAAAAGAAACTGTATTCAGTTTGGTTTCACATTGATTGAAGCATTGTTTACATAGAAAGACAATGTGTTGCAACTTAACAGAACACTTGAGCAATACCTGATCATTTACACCTGCACCATTAGAAGTGGAGGGCAGACTCCTGGTGGTGTGATGCTGGCCGCCTGTTGGAGGGGTTTTCCCTGAGCTCTGGTCTGCAAACATACGTGCCTGACTGAACTGAGGGTTGTTGGATCCTGAACCTGGCACACAAGCTTGTGTCTGAGGTACCACAGAAAAGGCACTTTGAACAGGTAAGGCATTTGGCTGAGGGGTGAAATTGGTAGCATAATCAGATGGCACATTAGGGTGGGAAGAGTTCATGTTAGACTGGGCTAAAGAAGAGCTCTGCTGGGCAAGTTGCAGGTTAGAAAATGAAGCTCCCAAAACCTCCATCAGGCTCATGTAGTTGATATTCTGTAACCAAGCACACAAACACTTTGGATCAGAGCAAATCTAAAGAGTCACCTGACTCCAAACCTTTCACTTTGGTCAGTCTGTTCTTACCTGAACCAGTCTGAATAAGTCTTCACCCAGACGCTGTCTCATCGGTGGAGTCTGAGTGGTTAATGGCTGATTGGGGGCTGTAGAATCTGTAGTGGGTGCACCAGCCGCGGACCTTTGTGGCTGAAGGCTTGGAGGATCCACGTGTGTGTTGGGAGGCAGTACACCAGCTGAACCAGAAAACTCTGCGTGGACCTCTGCCTCAGGTTGGACAGTAGGAAGAGTGTGGGGCTCTGAGCGTCGAGGGGCTTGTAAGCTTTTAGCATGACTGTGGCTTAAACAAAAAACAAAAACAGGCATTTTCTACACCAAAACAACTAGAACAAATTTGTAAGTTGCGGTCTCACCACCAAAATGTTGATACAGAAAAAACTCAGCGAGGATTTTCTTTTATTCTATTTTTATTCTTTTGCATAACATGCAACGTTGCTGAGCAAACGTCTGCTATAATTTTGGCACTAACTTACCGCAGTAATGGCTCTCCTTTGAGGAAAAACATCTTCAAGCAAACTACTTCTTGCAAAGTAAATAAGTTTTCATTAAATACTCACAGAGAGATGGAACTGGACATGTCTTCAGGATTGTCTGAGAAGTCCAGGTCTGCAAGCTTTAAACTCTGCAAAGGACAAAAATAACAGTTATTTGTGTGTTTTGACAAAGTTGATGATATGAAGAATGGGAATATTCACCGTTTCTGGCATGTAGATGTTTCCAGAAATGTTCTCATTGGAAACAGAGGACGACACCTCAAAGTCCTCACTGTCACTACTTTCTCCTACAAATATCAAACGCAACAATGAATATTCTCTGTTATAAGGGTCTGCATTAGAGCAAACTTGAACATCCAAGATAATTTAGTATCATACCCTCTTTTTCAGGTGTAACATCTAAGTCATTGAGAGATGGTTTTTGTGAGCTGGATTGTCTCTGCTGAGCATCAAAGATCGGTTGCTCCTGGTCATTAGAAGGAGGTGTCGTGTGAAATGTCAGTTCCTCTGGTTCATCTGTACAAGAGCCACTGCAGGGAAACAAACAATATATAATTACAGTAAATTTACAATAAAACACACACACACATATATATACACTACCGTTCAAAAGTTTGGGGTCACCCAAACAATTTTGTGTTTTCCATGAAAAGTCACACTTATTCACCACCATACGTTGTGAAATGAATAGAAAA
>JAVQJL010036909.1:0-11357 GCA_036024295.1 Nannoperca obscura
ATATTCAGAATCAGAATCAGAAATACTTTATTAATCCCAGAAGGGAAATTGCTTTTTGATACAGTTACACTGCTCAATAACGTTGTTATCTGGGATGTCCTTGTGTAACCTCGTTTCACTGAAGCACATTAGACTGCATTCCTGACACTCCGTCCAATACATGGAATTCATATTTGAGATACTTCATTAAAACTTAATTGTGGATTATTTGTATTATATTCTCAAAACAATTTAATGATTAGTTCTTACTAGAATTCAACCAAATGTAATTAAAGATATTAATTGTAGATAGCCTGTATAGAACTCGGAATGACTCGATCAAATCGAACAAATCGATCTAATAAATTATAAAATAGCATTTAGTTCACAACAGGACTGCCTGTATAGAGATATGTTGAATTATTGTTCTTACCTTTTTAATTATTATCCTTATTTTTTATGCTGTTTTTATGAACATTCCGAATGCATGTGTAGACATTTAAAATAGAATTAGTACAGTGAAACCTTTCACATGTTAAACGGCTCGGCATGGTCGCGTCGTGCAAGACGAGATCTCGTACTTTGCAGCGCTGCTTTTTTCGCCGCACCACCAACTTGTCACCAAAGATGGCGATTTGCTGAGTGCTCATGGATACACACATTTCTCGGCTAGTTGTTATCTTACCACAAACGCCAACTTTAAAAACAAATTAACAGCTTAGGGAGCAAATATTTCTCCATTTGAAGCACATCTGACGCCACGTCAGCCACCGCTACCATGCAGATCACGCTTAAAACACTGCAACAGCAGACTATTCAAATTGAGATAGACCCCGAACAAACGGTGAGTGGCTATTAACGTTAGCTAGCCTGCTAACTTTAGCTAACACTAGCAGCTGCGGGACCTGTGCTATAACTTTACGTATACGCGCAACAGTTTTATTTGATAATTCCAATTAAAGAACAACGCATGTAGTATCGGCAAGGGGATGTACACTAACCGCACGTGTTACCTGTTTGGCAACACACATTAAACGGGTGCTAAACAACGCGAAACCTCACTAGCAAACCTGAGTCAGTTAGCTAGCTGAACAGCCCGTTAACAAAGTCATTGCGACACTGCAAACGCATTTCTAATAGTTTCAGGTTCGTGTCGTGGCTGCTTTGCTGGTACTGCTCTTCAGTAAGATTTGAAATGATTTAGTATGTATTGCTGTTACTTATGTGATGAACCTAAACTGCCCTTTTCGCTATGATTGCTAATGCTAACGCTTATGACACTGCTAATTACGATTAGCCTTATTGGTAGCGTACTAAGAAACTGGCTACGTTTGTTAGCATGCTCACATTTCTAACATGTAGCTAGCAAGGCCATCGTTAAGTGAACATTAGGTTTTGCTAGTCCGTTTGTTTTTGGCATAATACTTAGGTTACTCGTAGTGGATATCATTCTGGTAACTTCACTTTTATTATATTTATAGTAAGCACTGTCATGCTGGGTGAAACTGAATCTGAATGAAACCACTGCATGCATGTGCACTGTTCTAGCTCATCTTACCTTTGCAAGTCATCCATGATGCATCCCTGGCTTGTAATGACATTGTCATTGGTCCACCTAGACAGTTTTGTTTAGTTAATAGGCTCTTCGTCGAATATTTAGGTACTGTGACTTGAAGAGATCAAAGAGGTTAATGAGTGAGTCTTACAGAGTTTATATATTAATGGGTGGAAATGAAACCACAAGGAGACCATTAGGATGTACTTGCATATTGATGTTTATGGATTTTGATTCCTCTCTTTATCAGGTGAAGGCCTTAAAAGAGAAGATAGAAGCAGAGCGAGGAAAAGACAACTTTCCTGTGTCTGGGCAGAAGCTGATCTATGCTGGAAAAATCCTGCAAGATGACACACCTATTAAGGACTACAAAATTGACGAGAAGAATTTTGTCGTAGTGATGGTGTCCAAGGTGAGATCTTACTGTACTTGCAGTACTTACATGTGCGTTGAACCTAAATTATGGAGCTAATCTATTTTCAGCAATTGGAATCTTAGATTTCAATGTTTTACTGTTAAGTTTTGAGCCTAACTGCACCTTCTTTTGAACTGGCTAAAGGCTAAGCCCGCAGCTGCTGCCTCGCCTCCAGTGTCGGAAGCACCCAAGCCCCCTGTACAGGACTCTGGCTCCACGTCAACAGCTGTCCCGGCCACAACCCCAGCTTCAGCCGCGGCCCCGACCCCGGCAGCTGTCCCCATTCTCTCTGAGGAGGCCAAAGAGGAGGCCAAAGAGGAGCCAAGTGCCGCAGCCACAGAACCACAACAACCAGCAAGGTAGAACCTGTCTGTTACACAACGTCTAATGTTATTAAAACCATTTGGACATAAAGTAGTACTGGAAAAATGGATATCGCCATTGATACTTTTCAGATATCAATAGTGTTCTATTCAGAGGATGTCATTGTGACAGTGTAGTGTACCCCATGAAATCAAGAACTCATCAGAGTGATGAGTCCACCTTACACTCAATGTAAAAGTCAAAGTGATTTTTGAGCCATTTATGTATCTGAAAAACTACACAGTACTTAACACTAAATTATTTAAAAAGAATTATTGGGTCATTTTAAGTATCCCATTAATGTAGCCGTGCTCACTAAATGTCTGGTTTAGTAGATACTTCTTGAAGTTTGAGTTTCATGTGTTTCTTATATGTTTATTTAATGTAAATAAAAACAACAATCTTAATATGTCTAATATCCATTCTCACCTAATTTTTATATAATGTTGTAGCACTAAACAGGTGTACAGTTTACACAGTAATGTGTATTTTAGATGTGATTTAATGGACAATGGAACAACTTCGGAGAAGAAAACAATGAATCCGTCAACCTCTGTGACATGAGTTATTCACTGGTTACGATTCAAGCCAATTATAACACCCACGTATTTTCAGTTCATCTCAGCCACCTGTAATGTAGCACATTATTTCTTTTAGTTGCATGGGATGGGATGTCTCCTCACCCCAGAGTCACAGAAGTGTTGTGTAGGTTGTCTGATTTTTTTCCTCTGCACCTTTCTGTTCTGCAGCTCCAGCGGCGGGGGTCAGGGCCTAGACGCCTCCTCAGCACTGGGTATGTAACGGACGACTCGCTGCCAGACTTGCATCATATGCTTCCTGTGCAGCTGTGATAGTCTCAGGGCAGTAAGTAGGTTAGGCTATTTGCTCACTGCTGTTTAATGTAAACTGTACAGTTTCAGACAGGTGACAGTGGTGTTAGCGGTTTCATATCGGTAGTACATATTCTTGTGTAAAAGCCTGTGCTGTGCCAGAAATGCTTACTGCTTTGCGTCAGAGACATTACAGGCTGCAGTGCAATACATACTGTTTCTATATTTAGGCAGTGACAAAAGGTAGTGATCCCATATTGTGCTGCCACAGACAGTAAAGGGGAATTCCCATTTGGTTACAGAGAATTCAAGAGTAGGAGTCATGCTGCTACTTATTGTGACACTGTGTGTGTTGCGTGTGTGTGTGTGTGTGTGTGTGTGTGTGTGTGTTGCGTCTCCAGTGACCGGTGCTGAATACGAGGCCATGCTGACAGAGATCATGTCTATGGGCTACGAGAGGGAGAGAGTGGTGGCTGCGCTACGGGCCAGTTTCAACAACCCCCACAGAGCAGTGGAGTACCTCCTCACTGTGAGTCTCACATTAATAAAAATAAAGTCAAGTCTACCTGAAATGTGGACACTGTTGAGCTGTCTCTCTCTTCTTGGCATTTTATTTATATTTTATGTGTTTTCTAGTTGTTATTGTTTGTATA
Source organism: Nannoperca obscura (assembly GCA_036024295.1). Lineage (NCBI taxonomy): Eukaryota > Metazoa > Chordata > Actinopteri > Centrarchiformes > Percichthyidae > Nannoperca > Nannoperca obscura. Next base: position 3,796 of record JAVQJL010036909.1, read on the forward strand.
CACGTGTAGTTCAACTTTGTCACTTAAGATTGGCTTTCGACAGGGTTCGTACAAAGTCTTAAGTTTTGAAAATGCTTTATTAATATAATGTTATATTTGAAATGTTAGGAATATTATTGAATTAAATGATACTATTTCAAAAATGCTTAACTTTCAACATAATCTTGTTTCATCTACACTGTCACTCGAACTACATTCCAAAAACATTTGAAATGAAACGACCCTGTCGCCATATTTGTTAATCTCCTGGTAAGTATAGTCACAATTTAGACTTTTTGGTTTAGGTACCTTGAAAGTGCTTGAATTTTACACTGAAGAAGCTGTACAAACCCTGTTTCTAAATGAGTGTGGTCTGTTGTGGTAATCCACTTGTAATTTGCTACATAGAAATACTGAAATATACTGGAACTAGGCTCCGCTCTTCTCCCTCCAGCGCGTTGCTTTACGTGCTGTGGAGAGGAGGAGGGGTCACTGCGCTGCAGAGCATGAGAGCATGACGTGAATCAGCGGGAGCCACTCTGCTCCTTGATTTAGTTTTAGCTTAATTAATCAATGATGACAAATGCTGCGTATGATCCGACACAAGCGCACCCTGTTCCTCCTGCAGGCACTGTGGGAAATTAATATTATACGGAGAGGTGGAAAAAATATTACATACTCTTGTTAGTATAGTACACATGTTGAATTGTACTGCAGCTTCTAAAGTGACCATGATCCCCATAAAGTTTAAGTAACGCCTCCCTAAAACAGCGGAACGTTAGAACCTTTGTGCAGGGCTGTTGAATTAGCTTCTTACTCTAATAAACGGGCATCTTGAGTGCATGTCATGTTGAGTCTCAGGGTCAAATTAAATGTTTAAGCGTTTACAAAGGACACGTAGTAAGTTGTAATATTTAGGACATTTTCAGTTTACCAACTATCTTCCGTGGCCCTAACATAATTTTGATCTCTCCATTTTCCTTGGCAGCATGCAAGGAGTGTGTGTGTGACTGAGTGTGTGTGTGTATGTGTGTCTGTGAGAGTGATTGACAGCTGTATTGTTGTGTTTCCAGGGGATCCCCAGCAGCCCAGTCCAGGAGAGTAATCCCCCAGCGCAGGCCCCCTCATCTGGACCCACAGAAGCCCCTGCATCTCTAGCAGAGGGTGAGGCACGCCACCCGGTTTTGTCTAAAAAATACACGCAGCCCGTCTCTCGCTACTGCGCAAGAAATCGAGCACTCGTGGCCTCGGCTGGTGACTCTGTACCGCCGTTGTCAAAAATCTGGACTTTCTTTTCTAGCTGTTCCAGAAGGTTTAACCACGTGACTGCTGCTGGGCCTGGACAAGACTCATTAACAGACTAAATAATTGTCATACCCTCACTGGCAGGCAGTGACTCATTATATGACTCATTAGTCGCTGAATGTTTTTCTACCACATGCATGTGTAGATTGTTGTTAGACATGTTCATTGCCACCACCTTTTGTTGACATTTCCTCATTCTGTGGAGACTATGAAGCCTCTTTCTGAGCGGATAAAGGTGGTGCAACGATTCGTTGATTCATTGATTAGTTGATCAAGCAAAGTTGCCAAACATTTGATGTTTCTAGGTTCTAACTTCTAGGACGTTTCTTGGTCTTTTATTATTGTACATTGAATGTTTTGGATTGTTGATTAGACAAAACAAGACATTTGATAATGTCTTTGATTAATGTCATTTTGTACTGTTTACTGATGTTTTGGAGACCAAACGATTATTCGAGAGCAGCAGATTAATCGATAATAGTCATTAGCTGCAAATGGTAGGCAGGCTGCTTGTTAAACATGTCCTGTGGAGTCTTCTTGTAAACGAACGCAACAAAGTTCTGTTTACATCAAGTGTCACGCACCAAAATACATAGTACGCATCCTGGAAACCCAACAAACATGTTGAACCTTCCTCATAAAACTTGAGACAATTTAGTTCAAGTATTTTTAAATCTGGCATTATTTACATCCATGTTTACTAGCTGGCACTCTTCTTTCTGTCTGTGTTTCGCTCGTTTAATCGTTGCAGCTCCAGTGTGAAACCACTGGCAGGACTGTGTATTGCGTCGGGGGCCCACTCATAATAAAAGAAGCTGCGCTGCAGAGCTACTGAAGGTCAGAGACATGGAACCTTTTAAAACTCTTGAGGTCTCATTTTCTTTTTTGAAAATACAGAAGATGAGGCGTGTGGTGAGGAGGCTTTGGGGTTGGAAAGCACCTTGTTGAGTAATGTAACTATATACTTGTACTGCGTTCTCTGATAAATAATCAATAGTTGACATTGACATTTTTCAGGTAAGTTGTTCACTGCTGGTGGCAGCGCGTCCCTGCACACAGCACTACTGACACCACACGCTAGGTTAGGATGGCCATCGAGCATGAGTTCAGCGTGGCAGAAAATTAGTTTTTCCAAAATGAAGACGACGTGTAGTCATGGCAAAGTACTAATGCACCTAGGTTTCTGATTTTGTTTGCTCTATTATATTATTATATATATGTTGTATGTCACCAGGAGAAAATCCACTTGCATTCCTGCGGACCCAGCCCCAGTTTCTGCACATGAGACAGGCCATCCAGCAGAACCCTGCTTTGCTACCAGCTCTCCTCCAGCAACTAGGCAGGGAGAACCCTCAACTTCTACAGGTAACACATCACACACACACACACACACACACACACACACACAGGCGACCAGATGAGTTTTAGTGTTTTGTGTTCATTGATATTCCTGCTGGTTTTACCTTCTTACTGTCTTTGTAGCCACGAGGCAAGCCAGGCTACGCTTCAAATTTTTGCTCATTTCATTTGATGGATCTCTGCATCGTTATGAGCTTCAGATAATAAAAGTTATCTCTGACTTCTCTCAGCAAATCAGTCAGCATCAGGAGCTGTTCATCCAGATGTTGAACGAGCCAGTGGGAGAGGGGGGAGAGGCGCCAGAGGTTGGAGAGTTGGGGGCAGCAGGGGAGGAGGGCGCACCTGTCAACTACATCCAGGTTACACCTCAGGAGAAGGAAGCCATTGAAAGGGTGAGTGAAAAATGAAGAGGAAATATCAAAAATATTGTTTTTTTCACATTGTTGACTTGGAAACAATCAGTGGCTGATCCTGTTGTTCATAACGCCTTCTTTTTTTCTCACCCTGCTGTTGTCCTCCCTTCTTTTCATCAATCCGTCCTAACAGTTAAAAGCGTTGGGTTTCCCTGAGGCTCTGGTGATCCAGGCCTACTTTGCCTGCGAGAAGAACGAGAACCTGGCAGCCAACTTTCTCCTCAACCAGGGATTGGAAGACGACTGAACAGCAGAGATCGCTGCCTTCCTGCTCCTCCCTCCCACCCTTCCCCTCTTCTTCAGCTCAGCATAAAGACTGCACCCCCCCCAATTTACTGTACAGCTACCAACCTCAGCTCAACCCAGCCGGAGGGGAGGAGAGGGGAGAGCCAGCAGGGGGGTGCGGGTGGGATGGGAAGGGGGGACAGCCAGGGTGGGTTAGGTTATGGCAGGGTTACACGCTTAAAAGTACACAAAGTGGAGGTTGTGTGCAGGAAGGTCAGACTTATCGGAGGGCGGGGTGGAAAAAGTGGAAGAATGATAAAATCCACGTGAATTCCAATGGAATGTGTGGGGTTTGTCTAGGGAAGATCTATAATTTGATTTTAGACGCGCTTTGTGAACATTAGGGCGGGAGGGAGGGGGAGGGGCTGAAGGGTTTGTGACGAGAGTGAGTGCTTGTGTCTGCGTGTGTGAGAAACGTCTGTGTGCCTGTGCAGATGGATGCGATACAGTTAAGCTGATAAAGTAATCAATTTGCATTCTCTAAGTTTGTCAACGCTGTAGCTGGATTGTATGGAAGCACATTCTCCTCACTGCACTTCAACATTATCAGTGTGTGTAACTGCTTGTATGTACCTCTGTAAGCCTCATGTACGTACGTCCAAGAATGAAATTGGCAGAGATCGACTGGAACGTGTTGCCCTTTGTGTGTGTCTGACATGATGTTGCTGGGGGTCTATCAGTCTGTTTTCGGGGGGGCGGGGACTAAACTGACAAATACGTTTCTGGTTATTCTGTTCACTCTGTACCACCCCTCATCTGTCCTTCCATGGTTGCTGCACAGATTGCAGCCAATCAGAGTCCCTGAAAATGCTGTGCCTCCCTGTTTATGTTACTCAAATGTGGAACTACTTTTTTTTTTGTCAATGCTGATAGCTTCTGGTGCTAATTAACACTACCCATACAAATTTACTGTGCAACTTAAACATCTGGTTTTCCAAGATTCTTTAAAATCTTCTGCTGTTACGATATAAAAACAAAAGAATTATAGGAGCAGGCCCTGGTCATCAAGTAGCTCTAGTCTCATTCAGTAAAATTCTTATCAATTGTTCAACTGCACATATGGAATATATGTTTACCCCAAGTTTACCAAAAGAGGGACCTTGTTATCAAGACAGCCCTCTTAACCTTATGCCTCTTTTAGTTTGCCAGGATTTGACCGACACCCATAAGTTCTTACGTCTTATATGGAAATGTGTTGCAGATAAATGTGTCTACTACTTGGTGAGGTCTAAACCATCTGCATGGGGTTTTAACAGTGTCACATGGGATTGAGTCATCACAGCCATGCGATGACTTATTCTCTTTTGGTCATTTTTTTGCCTTGTAAAAATGCTTTCAGACATTCAAAACACTTTAGGGAAAGAACAGAATCTGATCCATCCACAATTTCCTTTGGAGTTAACCCTCATCCTATCAACATATTTAACATATGAGGATGACTGACTAGGGTCCCAGGTGCATTAAGAACAAACTATTAGGAATGTTACCATTCATTTGCATATTGTGTAAAACAAAAATATATTTTCTCAACTACAAATTGCAATTTTCAGCTCAAGTACAAGTCGCATTAGTACATAAAACAGTCTTTACTGTTTACTGTTATTTCAAATAAACATATGGTGATGCTTTAAATCAGGGCCCATGGGAACATGAATAAAACTGCATAGGCAAAATTGGGTGCTTTTGACTGGGGTTCCCCAGGACCTCAATACATAGTTTTTTTAAAAGCACTTATTACAACAAACAGAAAACAGTGCTGAAATAATTTGTAACAAAGTCATGAAAAGTTGGAGTGATGGTAAAGCACCTGTGAGCTATGACAATGCATGCCAATGGGGTCTGCGTGTACCCCAGTTGGTAGGATGGGGGTTAAACGTACTGTACCTTTATCTTCTCAACCTGGAAACAACTATTCTGACAGTATACCCTTTGATTTGATTGAATCTGAGTTTCAATGAAGCTTAGATTAAATTCCAAATAAAAAAGTGACACAAATTAAACTGCCCTGATGTCTAAATCTTCTGGCACTCTATGTGCTGCCATACATTATATGGCCAAAGTTGCCAGTTAGGCTTAACTTGTACAGGTTAAGTCAGAAATTACTTCAAAGAGACACAAAATGACTACAAAGAGAGACTGATTTCAAAGAGAGGTAAAAGAGACTACTTTGAGAATAAAAACTACAAAGACACAATGACTACAAAGAGAGGTAAATAGACTACAAAGAAGGATTTCAAAGAGGGAAAACAACTACAAAGGGACACAAACAGACTACAAAAAGATGCAAAGGGACAACAAAGAGACAAAAAGATTACAAAGAGGTAAAATAGATGCAAAATTACTATAAAGACAATGATTTTCAAATAGGGGTAAACAAACAAAAAAACCTAGATGCAACTACGTAAATTATAGTTTTGTGTCTCTTTCAGTCTTTCAGGGGGCCAAAAATTTGTACTCATTTTACAAATGTGCCCACCCTGTTTTAAACAGTGCCACAGTTTGGCTCCTGCCTTCAAAAGTTTCTAAACCAGTTCGCGACTTCAGTTTGAATAGAGGAGCTACAAATACAGGGGAACACAAATTGTACGTAGATAAAGGCTACATTGCGCACATTGAGGCTCAACTACACACAAAAGCTAATGGGGAGCATATATCTAATCGATCATCTCCATCACACTGTATGTGCACATGGGCTGATTGTCCACTACAGATTACTGTATTATGAAGCTTATTATATTTGCTGGCCTGGTTATGGTGTGTGCGGTGGGGATGTGTTTGTTTTGACTACAAAGGTTCTCAGCTTAATGTGGGTTTATGAAAAGACAGTAACTGTAAAGAAAAAAACTAAATGTCTCCAGTTTCACTCTGTATGTGTGAAGACAGTTTTACTGACAACTGTCCTACAGCATCAACATGATCTCAGATGCTGTGCTATATTAAATAACAGCAGTCTTTCATGCCTTGGACTCATTGTGCCTCATTAGCAGCAGCATCATCATCACACAAACCAGATACTCACATGGTCAACAGCGGCCCTCTAGTGGGTTAATCCAGCCTTGCTATTCCAGCATGTAATGGATAAATGTAACACACACCTGCCAGAGTTTATGATTGACCTTATCTGCACCCAATCCCTACCAACTGCTGAGAACATGACAACTTCACACACATAAAGGCCAAATAAAGGGTCAATAAATAGATTAAATTATATGATGTACAAAAATATGAAATAAAACAAAATCAAAATACATAAATATTGGAACAAATAAAAAATACTCAAATAGTAGAATTTGTGAACTTATGAGGCCAACTTCAAATCCACAGTGTAACTGGTTCCTATTGGCTGTCAAATGTAGCCAGTGTTGGCCTATGTGCTCACCTTTGTGTCACATAAATAAAAAGAGTCGGCAAATACATTAGTTATTATTAGAGTTATTATCAATAGGTAAATAAAATTGCAAATGGAGAAATGCTCCACTATGTTCACCAGCTAGCTGCTAACTGTTGGAGCTGGGCAGGTAGCGCACAATGGTTAGTTGTTAGTTAATAGAGCTATTTTGTTGAATAGAACTGCAACATGTGACATGTTGATGTGAGCCATGAGACTGAACCAAAACAGTGAAGTGGCAGGATATAAAAACCTAAATGCTAAAATACACTAAAACACTGTAAAGCTGAGGGGAACTGCAAACTGAATTTAATGATCATTCTCAGGAGGTTCATTGCTAAGAGTGACCTCCTTTACATTATTACACACAGTCATTTGACCCATTGTTTATTAAAAATATTAATGCACCTTTAAAGGTGAATTTCTCTATTTAAAAGCAGATCTTATTAATAACGATCCAGGATCTTAACTAGGCTGAGATCACAATTAAGCGCACCTTCAAACTGCAAAGACATATATGATAATTGAGGTATTTATGAGTTTGGACATTCCCCTTAAATAATTCTGATAAACTAGAAAATTCTCTCCTTTATAAAGAACTGATAATTGTTGAAATAGAGAGGAATACGGTTGTCAGTAATGTATACTGTTTTTGGATATTTTACTGTTGGAAATACAGACTAGTTCTGAGAGACAATTTGCTATGCATGGACAGCCTTTTTTTATTTGAATTTGAATATTTGAATAATCTCACATTAATGAGTAGGAAAATAGACTTGTTTGATTCTAACAACTGAACATTGGAACGATTAACAAATCCAGCTTCCTGACAT
>JAVQJL010036912.1:0-14945 GCA_036024295.1 Nannoperca obscura
CCCCCCCCCCCCCCCCCCCCCCCCCCCCCCCCCCCCCCCCCCCCCCCCCCCCCCCCGGCAGAAAGAGAGAGAGAGGGCCCAGGACGGCTGATGCTCCAGCACAGAAACGCCTGAGTGAAAAGAGAGGACATGGAGGAGAAACTAGGGAGAGAGAACGAATGAAAGACAGACTCACAACTGTGAGTCAGAAGATGCACAGTACTCTCGTCAGCAGGACAAACCCAGACTGTAAGTCTTAATACATTCATTGAGACTGAGATCGACCCGCTGGACGGATAATGGTGACAAGTACAAGGTTATCAAAAATGGGCAGCTAACTGAATTTTATGATCAAAAGATGAGTTTGAAGTTTGGATTTGAAGGCCTCAATGTAGTCAGGCTGCCTGATATCAACAGGGGAGTTATTCCTGAGGGAGGGGGCACGACAGGAAAAGGCCCTGCAGCCAGCGGACTTCTTTTACATTCTGAGGACAGACAGGATCCCTGGATCCTGACAGAACATGTAGCACGGGAGGGAACATAAGGTTTGTGGAGATCAGACAGGAACAAAGAGGCAAGCCCATTTACAGGTGTCTAAGTCGTCAGAAGCCCCTTAAAGTTCTCATGTTAGTTAAGATTCTAGCTGCAGCATTCTGACCCGTACTGGCATGTTGTCGGTCTGACAACAAGACGCTGCATCAGCCTTGCCACTGCTTAGGTAGGCACTCAATCCACAGCTGCTCCATAGCAGCTCAGTGGGGGAAGATAAGAGCCTCAGAGACTCTGAGGAACTACCCTGGTTAAAAAGAATATTGAGAATATGAAAAAAACTAGTTTACAGAAGAATAAAAATATTGTGCCTTTCCCAACAAATCTCAATTTGTGTTGCAGCAAGCTGCTCCGTGTCAGACGTTTAGGCAGGTAGACAGAGCGTAATGGTGTGGGCAGTGTTTTCTTGGCACTCATGATATCCCATTAATAGCATCATTAGAATGCCACAGTGTACCTGAGCCTCGCTGCTGATCAGGTGCAGCCTCTCCTGCACAGTCTTGTTTTTCTCAAGTGGATTTTTCCAGCCGGGTGAAGTCAGGACACATTCATGGCCTTTAGTCCACTCCACTGACCTGCACCATCTCCTCACATCCACATTTGTAATGAGGTAAAACAGGAAAAAATCAGCGGTAAAGACATTTTAAGACCTCCAAGACTTCATGTCATACTGAAAATGAAGGATTTAAGCGTACGCAACATATACAATATTAATGCTTCAGTTCAGGCGCATGATTAAGATCATTATAGTGAGTCAATAATCAGTTAAGCTGCAGGTCTGTCTGAGTCTTAGCTGCTCATTTTTACTTTTTCGACTGTGTGAAAATGTCTCTGAAAGTGTCAGCTGAGGCATCTGTCTCCTCTCTCCCTCTGCAAACCAATAAAGCTGAAATGCAATGGAAATGTCAAATTCAATAGAGTTAGTCGCTGCGACCGGCGTCGCAACTGCATCTACAGTAAGTACTGAGACAAACAACGTTTTAACCATCTTTATTTATCCAGGGAAGGATTTTGCTGAGCATGCAGCGATTCATACGCTCCTATATGTTCACACCTGGGAGCTGTCACACAGCTGCAGACAGACGCTCGCCTGGTGCTGTCCTACAATCTGCCAAACAGCTCACATGAAGCAAATACAATGTTAAGTTCACTTGTGGTCAGACAGCCCAATAACTGCATCAACTTTGGAATAATATTATCAGCCTCACAGCGCTGTCCTTTGGCTGCCAGACAACACAGCCTCCTGTTTGTGCCTCTGCGCTACACTGGGTTGCTACAGTGCTGAATACATGGATGACTCAGCTGTCCAGGCTCACGGCTAATGGAGACCTTTACCTCCCCATGACCTGCCTCACATACAGACAGTGGTAACGCAAGCTGGTGGGACGAAATGTTGGTCACCAGTGACATGCCAGCAAACACTAGAACCAATGCAGAGTGCCATTTGTTGATGCCACTGGGAATTAAACGTTGGAATTTTTCAAACTACGTCATGGTGCCGCCAACATGCAAAAGGCCCAGTGCAGCTTTAAGTTCGAACTGGCCCAGTTTTTCATCTCGTCCCTTCCTGGCCTGCTTCTGTTTGTGTTTACGGCACGGTTACTTCAACTTTCATTCCCTCATCCCAAAAACTTACTGATTCTGTGTTTGTGTTAGAGCTTTAAGTCACCATATCGTCCCACTTTTTGCTGCTGGCAGCTGACAAACAGATGATTACATAAACAGAAAATCTCTCCACATACATTTCTGACGCGCCAGCTCTGGGGAACATTAACTGGCAGGGTAAACAATGCTAAAGCTGGCGGGAGAACGTGTTTGAAGCGTCTTTAGAGAGCAGCAGATCTCAGGCGGGCTAAACTGCTGTCAAGTTCATCACTACTGGCTTTACACCACAGTGCACAGAGACAGCCCGAGTCCTGGCTTCAGGCTCCTGCTTTAAACAACTCCAGAGCTTGCTATCGAACTCCTCTGGTTGGCCGTCAATATCGCCTCTGTCTCCGTCTTTCTCTTCACAGCCGTTAGCCACGCCAGAGAGACAGAGTTGGAGAGAGGTTGTGCAGTGTGAGAGACAAAGTGTTTTTATAACCATAGGGAGGCAGACGGGTGTTTTGTTTCAGAGAAATTCTTGGTGAATAGTCGGGAAGAACCGAGTATCCAGCTAGCCCTCTGCATGCGAACTTCACTCGTGCTGAACTCTTTCCAACTGAACTTAAGTCCTGCAAGTTTCTCCTCCAGCTCCACTCCTTCACACCTGATCGACACACTTTTACAAGAGCTATTCGTTTTCATGACACCTTAATTGGACCAAGTGTGCAGCCGTCAAGCTGAAGCAAAGACCCGTGCTCCGTCCCACACCCCCCGTGATCCCTGGAGAGAAAATTAATTGTGTCCCTCGTTCAGATGTCGCCTTCACTGTTTGCACTTTGATCCTTCTGCTACTTTGAATTTCCTCAAACCTTCGGCCTTAAAAGGGGAACTCCACTGAGTTTACAAATCATGATCAGTTTACCCATTTTGAGTTCTCCTCAGCCAGAAGAAACCATTTTATAACGTCTCCTGTGGCTTTGGGGCTTTGCTCTGGCTGGGATTGAACCTCGAAACTAAAAACTTTTAATGGAAGGTCTGTGTTACAAAGTGGGGGGAGTTTTTAAAGACGTGGCAGGGTGAGGCTTACGAAAAGTGTTAATTAAAGACAGAAAAACCCTTAAATATGGTTATATATTTCTAGATCGTGTCTAGACACAAAGAATGAATTGCACAATATTCTGAGGACTAGCGTTATCTTGTGGTCTGGATATTTAGTAATTATTCATATTACAAATGTCAATATAATTTTGAATGGGCGTTCTGGTTTCACTTTGGATCTATTGCAAACTGTCTTAAGAGAGAAGAGAACCAGAGGGTCCAAAATCATACGAGCTTTGTCACATCATACATTTCTATATAACCCTGCTCTGCCTCGGTATGAAATGTTTCACGAAAGAGATAAGAATGGTTCACAGTCAGTCGAGACACAGGAGCAGATGGTACGAATACATTCCCTTTATTTAACTGCATTAACCTCTTGTTGGGTTTGCAGCGGAGAGCCAATACGTCACACGGCGAGTTCCTCCCTCTGGGTTGGGAGTGAGATGCTGCATCAAATCGATGGTTGTTCAAGTATTTCGGGGTCCTGTTGACAAGTGAGGGTAAAATGGAGCATGAGATCGACAGATAGGTGCAGCATCAGCAGTACAGTAATGCAGGGGTAGTACCGGACCGCTGGGGAGCTGAGCCAGAAGGTAAAGCTCTCAGTTTACCAGTCGATCTGTGTTCCATTGTTCATGAGCTCAGGGTAGTGACCAAAAGAATGAGATCGCAGATACATGTGGCTGAAATAAGTTTCCTCCTACAGGGTGGCTGTGCTCACTCTTAGAAACAGGGTAAGTAGCAAAGACATCCAGAGGGAGCTCCAAGTCGAAAAGATCCAGTTGAGGTGGTTTGGGCAACTAATCAGGATGTGTCCTGCGTGTTGTCCTTTGGAGGTTTTCCAGGCTCGTCCAACTGGTTAGAGCTCCGAACATGCAGGATCATGTTAGGCATGTTAGACTGGTGCAAATCATGCAGTTTTTTACTGTCCAAGACCTCCTTTCAGACCTTGATTGTTGAGAAACACAGGTGTAGGATACCATTCTCTTGTAGAGTGTGTAGTGCATTAAAACTTCTCCAAGGATTTAAAGTTTCATGTAAACTGATGGACTCACACTGCTCTTTATTCATGAGCAATGCCGACTACTCATGCTGAGAAACTTAAGGTAATTCGATGATTTTACTAGAAATCTTTTTATCTTTTCCATCTTTAGTGTGCACTGGTTTGTGTTAATTTGTGTGACTGCCAGATACGGCGAGAGTTGGAGACAGCACTTATGAAATCTCTAGAGGTCATGAGAAGCTAAAGAGGGTGCATGGAAGTGGAATAACATCCAGACGGGAGCTCTTGTGGGGGCAAACAAGCTCAAGGATGGAGGAATCACTAACGGGCAAGAGAAGCAGGCTCGGGTCCCAACAGGGGAGCGTATTCATGTGAATGTGTTGCTGTATCCCATCATTCCTCATGTCTTGGCTCAAGGTGTCAGGCCTGGACGGCTTCATGTGACAACCTTAAAGGCTGATGGAGCTTGGCCTGCTGCATCCCCAGCCTCTGCCGCCAAGCCCTTCACCTTCCCTCATTTAGGGGCATTGTCTCGCAATGAGTGTCATTTGTCACCATTGACTTGCTCCTTGCAGACTCCCGTGATGTTTTTCCTGTGGCCCTAGCCCATTTCCACAGTTGGTAAACAGCTAAATCCCCCTCCCAATCAATGCAGCCCATTTAACTCGAGTTATTGACTCGGCTGCCCCTCAACATACTTGAGAAGCTGAAAAAATACAAACAAATTAGACGGGTGAGAAAGAACAACAGAAATGGTGGCGCAGACTATGAAAAGTCACATTTTCAGTAATGAGCTTTTGGCGGCGGGAGGGAAGAAAGTGACAGAGTGGGGTGGAAAGGAAGCAAAGGAAGGGAAAAAAGCAAGGGAAAACGAGGAGGAATCAATCGATGCCAACAGATAATCACCAGGCCTCTGTCCCAATGTGTAAAGAGTGTGACATTGCAGAGGTAGGCACGGCAGGGAAGAGATCAATGGGCTGCTTTTTGTTGATCCGTGATCCTTAACTATCTATAAGTAATTAACCTTCAAAGGAGAATGCAGGGAAGAAATAAATGGAGAAATAAGAGGGTGAATAGCAATGAGCACAAGTAAAACAGAAGCTACAATGCACTGACCAGATAACAGCACGGGAAACTAAATTACTGGTCGTCTCCACGGCTGCCTTTGCAATTTGCTACTTCTCATTCAGTTTAATTTCTGTTAGAGACTGCATTCGCTGTGAATGACAGCATCTCCCTGTGGTCTAAAGATGAGGATAGAGTAGGTGCTGTTAGAAGTAGCAGCCTTAAGTTGGGGGCAAATGTTCAAAATATTGTATTTTGGGTTTTTGATCTGGTTGTAGGGGAGAATCTAATCTGGTCGTATCATCTCTGGCCTGATGAGTACATCCTCTCTCAAAGTATATCCAGAGAAGATGGAGGAGAAGGATCTTATTAGGAGTCGGAGTGCCCTCTGTGGACACTAGTAGAAACACAAGGGGAGAGGTGCACCCTTGCTTTTTAATAGAAAACCTGCCTGATGCCAAAAAGATAAGATTTTTCAATTTGATCCCATTTTTCAATTTTATCCTCTAATTTTACTACTGTAGATATGACAAGCTCAGTCAAATGTACAACCTGTACTGTCAAATGAACACAGCGCAGTCACAGTGGTATCTGTACAGGGTTTAATGGCACACAAAGGCCCATACAGCACATTATCATCTGCCTTATATCTCATGAATTAAACTGAATTAATTAGAATTAATTAATGGATTAGTAAAAGGGAGATCATGTTATTGAAAATTGTCCAATATTACACAATTATACAACAGACTGGTGGGTTCCTAAGAAGCATACATTGTGTGATACCTTTTCATAAACTTAAATCATGTAACTGGAAAATCGGATCATTCTCCAACAATGACAAAAAAAAATCTTTCTCAAAAGGCTCACTGTGGCTTAAATACAATTTTCAGTGAGTGCTTCTTCTTGGTTTACCAGTGAGAAAAAATGTCAAGTGTAACCTTGGCTGCCGGAGACGGTCCTTCACCAAAATGGACACCTGAAGCCAGAAGAAGTAACGATTAACTTAAGTTAAGCAAAGCCTCATTCTGCTTCACCTAATGTGCACCAGTGATGTGGTAATGAATCAAAACATGTGGTAAACTACAGCATTATCTGCAGATAGGTTAATTGTAAACAACCCTCATATAAACAACAACAATACCAACGTGGATTTCTACTGCCCTACATCACTGGTCTAAATAAATTCAACAGCAGAAACACGTCAAATGCAAAAGAAAAGCAGCAGTACTGACCATCCGATGTAGCACTGGCACAGGTTTTCGTGCGATGTGGCTTGCTTGATGAGGAGCTCCACTTGTGTTGGCACATCCAGTGTCTCATCATGAGAAAAGTCTCGACCTGCAGGAAACAAACTCGCATCAAAGCACTCGAGCTTTACCAGAAAATTCAATCTTGAATGACTTGAATACCCCCTGATTTCGAGAACTTTATTCAATGACACCAAAGTAGTTTTAGGATTGTTTAAAATCTGGCAAGACTATTCCTGTACAGAAAGATGCGGTGGGTTGGCGCACAGAATATTAATGTGACTGAAGAAAGTAAAGTATGAGTCAAACATCTGACCACACATGGTAGCGGACCTTTCAGTTTACCTGAGGATTTTTAACAATGCTAACAAGATATATCTGGATTTCCTGCAGAAACTTGATGGGAAAAATAAAATAGTGGTACAAAAGCTGCTATTTGTCTTGAGTTTTGACCATTTTTTAATATCTAGGTTGGTAATCTGGTGTTGGAAATTAGCTTTGGCTAACCTGGGAATCAAGACGAATCTGCAAGCTCATGTTTTATTTGCTCTGGCAGATGCGTCCGGTCCCCCTCCCATTGAGGCGGATCTCTGGAATCTCCCGTTAAGGCCTTTTTGTAAACAGCCGAGATGGCTGCCGCTGACATGGAACGTTCTGAACGTTCTCTGTCGACCTGGACGGTATATTTTTTCTAAAAGAAGATCAAACAACTGCACTTAAAGCTGTTGTTGATTAAAAAATGTGTTTGCCAAACTTCCAACAGTATTCACTCAGTGCTACGTCACATGCTACGACGCTCTGATTGGATGTACGTCTGTCCAGTTGTGTAAGCTTCGGCTATATACACGTGTGCACAGTACATTAGACAATGTTTCTGCAACTGTCTATGTTTCTCTGTACTTGTCTCTTATAAAGAAGCTAATAATGAAACAAGTGCTTGTTGAGTGCTGCATAACTTACCTGTGAGTTTGTCTCTCACTCTGTTGATAATCTGAATGGCTTTCTTGTTGAGTGCCTCAGGTTGCACCAAGCCGTCTCCAACTAAAAGAAAAACCCAAAACAAACAGGCTAGCACAGCAGTTGCACCAATCATTTATGAAAGTACGAGAGCTTGGTGTGGTGGTTAAACCAGCGGCAGAGAATCCATGCAGTGACAGAATGAGCTGGTAACTCACTGAAGGAGTGAATGGATTCAGGCACTGTGGTCCCTGGTTTCTTGTGTGTGGTCTCTCCAAGGTCTATTCCCTCAAGAGCCTCTGCAGAGGACACCACACAGCACAGGTTTGAACAGGTCCTTACATCAATAAGTGCAAAACTGCTACGGCCACAGGTTGTACTCTAGACTCACCCACTGACTGTCCAGCAGTGTACGAGTCGGTCCTGGTGCGGGAACGCTTGTTGCCTTTGGTGTTTGCTGTGGGTGAAACAGGCAGGGTGCTTTTTTTCTTGACATGAGACAAACACTATTATTTTTCTAGTACATAGTAATATACTCTATATTCTATTTTTCATCCATCACACAGAAAACAGCAGCAAAGGCTCTTTTAGAACCTTTACAAGTAGTTAAGGCTCTTATATTCAATGGAAAATACAGATTTTACAAAAAAGAACAGATCTGTTTAAATTGTGTCTGTGATTTCACATCTTTGATCCCAGATGTTGGGTTTCCTGCTGCAGGAACAAAATGTTCAGCATACTAAAACATTACTATGTTAAATAAGGTCTTCCTGCGACGTTGACAATTCATTAAAAGCGGTTCGTTATGTGAAGTATAGAAAAAAGGGAGAGAAAACACTAAGGCGCTTTTAACTAATACACCCTGCGGACTGCAGTAGGGGCCTTACTGCAAGTAAGATTTTTAAATGTTAATGCAGATTTATGTATCATTTTTCAAACCAATTTTATGGTTTCATGTGTTCCTTGATTATTAATCTTTGAAAATAATGACCCTTATACACAATAAAACGTATGTATTCTACCGTCTTGCTTGAGGGAACTTTGACACTATCAGTTGAGAGTGAGCGAGATATTCATTCACTTTGTTTGTTTGAACTTAACCAATTGCCTTTAGACGGCTACACCACTTTTTAAGAATTTGGTCAATTTCTCTCCCAAATACGAGCCAACCAGATTTCCATTTTTCTACTGGGACATCACTTCAGTTGTTTAGGATTAAATTGAATGCTCCAGACTCTCAACAATTGTATTTTCCTGGGCTCAACATGTTCACATCCATTTTATTGTTATTGTCATTTATGCTGCTGCGGTTATTTCGGTTTTCAGTCGTCTGTGTTCTTTTGCACGACCACGCTCAGTGTGAACAGCTGGTGATCTCTTACTGTCCATGAGCCTCCAGTTAAGCAGCGGGTCGTAGACGAAGGCCTCCAGCACGGCCATGACGCTGTCCCGGTGCTCCCTCAGCACCTCCATCACCGTGTGGCAGGTGATCCGGTAGTTACCGTCCAACCCGGTCACCTGGCACACAATCAGTCACAAACTTAACTGATGGAAACAAACGGTTCAAACATTTGACGATGTAGCTTCTGACTTGTGTTTGTACTGTAAAGAGAGGTCAGTGTATTCTGTAATCCGGAGAAGGATCCAATCTAGTGTTATGAGGTTTGATAGTGGTGCAAAACCGTTTATATTTAGATCACTGAACTGTCCTTTAAAAAGCTTTAAAAACATTTTTTATTTCTTAATTCTTTCATATGTAATTACTTTTCTCCTTTGCTCATTAAATACAAGGCACAGTGAGGAATGGCTTCTGATAAAACACTGCATACTTGGAAAAGATGAATTATTATTTTGACTAAAATACAGAAGACACATGAGAAGAATCTCAGACAGGATTCAGTTTTGGTCCAGTAGAGGAGCATGTGTAGATTTAACGAATAGAGGCACTAATTAAAACAGATTTTTCTCCCTTCCTTCGTTGCTGTACGCCACAGACCGCACTGGTTGCTTACCTCCATGGCGTTGGTCAACATCCTTGTCAGTCTGAACGGGATCTTTTCAGGGAACTTCTCTCTGGTCATGGCAACCTTTTGAAGGTTATAATGAGGGTCAGTCTCCGACATATAGGACAAATATTTGTGGATAATGTTTTGAAAGAAAACCTCCTCTCACCTCAAAACAGTCTCCAAAGTCAATATGGAGGATCTTGCCACTTAACCGGTCTAACATCAAGTTGGATGGATGCCTACAAAACCGTATTAAAATCTCCGTATTAACATTCTGTGATAACTATCATTATCTTTATTTTAACAATCTGCTCCGAATGATGCGAGCAACTTACCTGTCACCCAGTCCCAGGATGTAGCCCACCATGGACATGACAGCCAGGGAGCGGGTGTAATTGGTCCTCCTGTCGAACCACACCTGGAGGAGAAATAACATCTGTACTGTGAGAGCTCTACTGGTTCAAAACAAGTAAAACAATGTGGACATTTGTACAGAAGCAGATTTATAGATTTATAGATGTGTATGTTATCTTTTCTTTAACTGACCACTCTACACTCCCGCTGACAGAGTAAAGGAGCAGAGCATCTCACCTCGGAGCTGGGGCTCTTGAGCCACAGGAGCTTGGCCAGGTCGTCTCCGGCAGTGTTGTTGACGGCATGCTCAAACACCTCCACCTTCTCCATCAGCGTCAAGTGGTCGTAGTCTGGGGCCATCTGAAATACGCAGAGCCCATTACAAAAATCACACTTCAACTGTGGACAAAAATGGATTGTGTTGAAATGTCATCCATTACTTCACGGCAGAGGCTGGTGTCATTTCAGTTACCAGGAGGGCTGTGGTGCAGGACACACCCACAGGGCAAGTGCAATTTCCAAAAGGTGATTAAAATGCTTCAACACAGTTTATACACGTCTGCATTTATTTTGGTGGCTGCTGAGTTTCTGCTGAATTTTGCCTTTTACGTTATGGGTGATAATTGTTTTGAAAGAAAACGATAATCAGCATATCAGAGACTCTGTTTGGCCTGCAGGTGTGTGTAAGGCGGCAGAGTCGCCTGCAAACTTGAGGTAGAGCTGAAAGCAACCAGAAAAATGCTTTACCTTTAATGAACTGTAAAGTTTTGGTTTTCATGACACACACTGCAAAATACTACAATCTATCATTGTCTCACTCTCCGATCTTCCTCATCTTTTATCTTAAACTGATTAATGGCCAGACTGATTGACTGGTCAACTTAAAATCTTGCCATTTAGAAGGCTGAATGTAACACATCATTAATAACCCAAACACCATTAGTAAACTGAATATAAAGTCTCTTTTAAAACATGCCAGCCGTAGAACGTCTGTGCACAGGACATTTTCCTTTAAACATTCTGTTGCCTCAGTTTGTTCTCCCATCTGAGGGAAACTAGACCATGTGTGTGCAAAGCGTGCAAACTCCAATGGTCATGTTTTGGTTCAATGACCACTATTACTGATGAAACTAGCTATGCAGCAGGCTTCTTTGAATACATGCCCAGTGTTTATAAAGCATTATGCTTGCTTTCATTCAGTTAATGACAGATTCCTGTTATTTTATTCTGTGATTAGAGGAGCACTCACAGAGGGGTTGGGCATGACATTTCCTGCTTGTCTACTCACAGTCTCACAAGGTCAGTTGTTTTGTTATCCTGTTGACCAGTGAATCATGGTCGGGCATGATGTCATCATCCTATCTTGGACCAATGAGACTTGAACTTCAGGCCTGTCCTTCTCCTGTAGCCCTGATGTTTCTTTGGTTGGCTGTGACGCCTTTTTTCAGTGAACACTTTTCAATCAATCCACTCTGTAAGCGTTTTTCAACAGCGGATGTCAGGGTCTTAACCTGCTCCGTCTCTGCCCTCATATGTCATCTGAGGCACTTGTGACATTTTAGTGTGTGTGTGTGTGTGTGTGTGTGTGTGTTCTCCTTTGGCTAATTGGGCATTCGGAGGCAGAGATAATTTGTGACAATTAGGGACCTGCAAATGTGTTTTCATTAAAGAGTGATTGGTATTCATCAATACAATCACTGAAAACAGATGCTTCCTCAGCTTTAATGAATCCATTTTGTATTTAGTGTGGATGTTTTATATGAAAATTACAAATTTACAAACATTTCATGAATGAGACCAACTGTTGGCACGAAACATGCGACCACTTAAGCTCATTTATGCATTTGGATAGCGTAATTAAAATCCTTCCGGGGAATGTGTTGTTGCTAACATCTTGATGCTGCTACGTGAGTTAACTGACAGACACAGAGAAAACTGCACTCTTTATATTGTAAACAAACAAACAAACAGTACGTAGGCAGGAAATGTATATTTACTGTTTTGAGTTATAAAAACGCAGGAAGTAGAGACCTAATGGATGCTAGTGGTTCCTCACCCTGAGCATGATGCGATGTTCAATGTTGAGCAAAATCTTTTTCTTCTCTCTGTAGTCTCTGATGAGGGCGTGCAGGGTGTCACAGTGGGGCACCCAGCCAATCAGGCCTGAGTTGGTGGACAGGGGGATCACCGCGTAGCGCTGAATGCTGATGAATGGTACACACAGCCGAGACAAACAAACGCACAGTTTATTGTCACGGTTTCAATCATGTACATTTTAAACTTCACGTCCACAACTGTGAGAGTATTAAAGTGTGTGCGCTCAAGACATGTGTGAGATGTACTGTGCCTGCGAGTCTGTGTGTGTGTGTGTGTGTGTAAGAGGACATGACTGTGTGTCTACCTGAGGTT
Source organism: Nannoperca obscura (assembly GCA_036024295.1). Lineage (NCBI taxonomy): Eukaryota > Metazoa > Chordata > Actinopteri > Centrarchiformes > Percichthyidae > Nannoperca > Nannoperca obscura. The sequence continues at coordinate 12,261 of JAVQJL010036912.1, forward strand.
CTTTCGCAAGGACGCAGGGTCGTTGGCCAGCAGTGTGTTGACCAGACCGAACAGCTGCATGACTCTTTCATCCTGCCTCAGGTCCTCATGGCCCTTCAACAGGAACATGAACTCGTGGCCATTGCTGCCTGCAGAGGGCGCCACAAAACACAACATTGATACACCGTTCAAAAAGGTTAAGGCATTATATAAGATTCATTATACCGCTGGATTTGGCAGCACAGGCTGTTTTTTTTCCAGGGTTCTCCCCTGCTGCTCTGCAGCTGCATCTCCATTACCTTCACCTGAAGCAATGTCTGGTGAGTTTGAGCGGGCAATAAATGATTTCATTTGAACCACATCCCTCCTATGGTAGGCTTTGTCCCAGTAATCCTTCACTTCAAGGTCATCCACGGTTTGGAATGGTACTCGAAAACTCAGGAACCGCACTTGTGATTTGTGCAGCAGAACGAACACAGGCGTTTAAAAGTACCATACTGTCTGGTGCGAGAGTGAAGTTCATATGAAGTTCTATCTGTTTTGTGTCCTGTGTTTGGCCAAGACACTTTTTTTTAAAGGTTTTTTATCAACTCAGGTGGAGTGGAAAATATGTATCTTGGCACTGGATAAACTATGACATCAACTTAATCCTCTTAAGCAGAATCAGTGTTTTCAGCATGACAGAGGAAACAGTACTGAACTTATCTGATGTACACATGTCGTCACTTATCTAATTGTTCCACAATGATTTCGCCAACACTCTAATTGTCAGACTTTGTCCCCACTCTGCTCCTAATGACAATCCCAGTAAGCAATGTATTGTGTGTCACCAGGGGGACAGAGCGCTGACAGTAAATCTAAGCGGCCTGTAGTGGGTGACAGGTCTTAATCTGAAGTCTTGCTCCAGAGGTCAGATGATTTATTGGGCATCATCTTTTACAGAGTATGTTGAGTATCACTGATGGGATACATCAAAACAATGTATCACATCGTGCAGTGGAAAAGAGTGAAATAGAGTGAACCATTTGTGATTGATAATCTGCGGGTTTAGCTCCAAGAAGAGGTGACTTTATAGTGCCGTGCCATTTCTGAAGCACTTCAGTGTTGTATTTCAAAGCACAAAGCACAGTAGGGGACGAGGTGGCAGAATTATTTATTTCTGTATTCAAATGAACGCCAGTGGACGGCGTTAGGAGGATCCCTGACAAATCGATCTGCGCCTGCATGCACCATTTCTCAAATACTCGTGACATGAGCTCTCTGGCCATTGAGTTTTGAAAAAAGTTGTTATTCTGTGGTGACTGGGATTTATTTTGGCATTTAGTTCATCACCGATCTTGCTTCGGAGTGTAAAAAAGATTTTTACTCTGGTGTATTATCCACACACAGAACTTTGCCATGACTGATGAATTTAAAATAAATTGTGGCCTTGGAGCGGTTTGGGTAAAGATTCTATTAATATTGAATTTTCTCTAATGCAATAGCCCACGTCCCACGCCCAGCATATGACTCTGACTACAGATATTTTTTAATCTATTTTCCTAATATAATGGGTTTAGAGCCACAAGGACGGTGCAATTTTCTGCTTATCTTACCCATGATGGTGAGTTTGCGTGGGCGCTGCTTGGAGGTGATGACCTGCAGGGAGGGGGCGATGGACTGGATGCGGATGATAGGCTGGTTTGGGTCATAAGTGCCTGGTACAGCCAGCTCCAGGTCCCGGCACATCAGCAGCTTTGGAGACACATATTGTAGCTCCAAGGAGGTCAGCTGCGTAGAGAGTTGATGAGGTGGGGATGTAGCACAGGAGACAATTAGTTTTTAGTTAAAAAAAAGTGCAGTGGCAAAACATCTCCTGCCAACAGTGCCTAAGCCAATATGCAGAGTGTTACAGACATATTTAAGGTCTTATCTGGAAAAAGGTGTTTATACACAAATTTTAATAAATCACTGTGGAACATTTCATTTTCTGTGTCCATTAAAAATACATTCTCTGCTTGTCTGCATTCAACCATCAGTGATTTAAACCATATCCAATCTGACTCTGGCAGACTACTGAAAGGCTTTCACAGTTAAATTCTCAATGCAAATGTATGCTTACTTCATCACAGCTGCAACCTGTTCTGGATCTGCTGTTTGGACGCATCCTAGAGGGGGTTTATTTCTATGTTAATGCCCAGAGGGGGAGTATTTGCAATGGCCCCAGCATGACATTATGTTGCTGTGTATTTCATGCTGCTTACTGTAATGTCACTGCAGGGAGCATCCCTGAGAGCAGGAGCCGCAACAATGTCAAATAGTTTTTCTCTCTCCATTGCTATGTGATATAAGAGCTCCTCATAGAACATTTACGACATTCTTTATATATAATATATATTTCAGGATCTTATCCATAACAAGACCTGGTTTAAGTTAAGTCATCTAGCCATGACTTACCAAACTGACTTTGAGAAGGCCCCAAAGCAACTAGCCTGTGTGTATCTGCACCACTTACATTCTGTTCATCATACAACAGGAACGGGAATACAACAGCACTTAAATGACACATTGTTTCTATAAAGTATAAAGTATTGCATATTGTACATTATAGTGGAATTGTATTTTAGTTTTAGCCCTTTAGTACTAGGCCTTACAAGTTTGATGAGACATCTTGTTGTTTTCGATCATGGTTCTATGCACTTTATGTAAAGCTCTTATTTGGAAGTC